>JACXGI010000758.1:0-118093 GCA_016801175.1 Esox masquinongy | reverse complement strand
CACTTTTTTTTATTGTGTGAACATGGTTTACACACCCATTACTATAAATTAGCAGTATACGCATTTCTGTTTATTACATACTATTCACAGTTATGTTATATAATCTCTAAAGTAGTCTTTCCAATGTTTCAGGGAGTAGTGACAGATTAAGCAGTGTGTGTGTGTGTGTGTGTGTGTGTGTGTGTGTGTGTGTGTGTGTTGTGTGGTGGTTAAGTAATTCGGGGGGAAGGAGAAACATTGTTTCTCCTGCTACCCAAACTACTTTCTCTGGCCAAACGCTACACCAGGCCCAAGGACATTAGTTTCTTCTTGACATTAAGTCTGGATCAGACCACGTCCCCAGTGACTTCTTCATCACAATAACGATTAAACTGCCAGATTGGTCCCAGAGACAGACGGGTTGGACCAGATCTATTTACAGAGCTATTACAACAAAAAAATATATCAAAATGGAAATAAAACATACATTAAGAAAAACAAACAATTGACAATAAATTATAATTTATAATTAGCTTTACATGTCTTACAGGTACTAAAACATTTAACTTAAGATCACAGTGAATGGCATTTCCATGAGTGTGTGGCAAAATATTAAAAAGCAGTTTTACCTAGCTCTGAACAGGCCCGCGGTATCTCCAGCACTATCCAGTAATTTTGGTATGTTTGGCATGTTTGGTAACTGCTGTTCTTCCAACTAATTTTCCCTGTTAGATGGTTAGGAAGTTTTGGCATGACTGCCTTATACAACATCAACCGATGTCTGGCCCTTCTAGATGTCAGTGACTCCCAGTCAACTGAAGCATAAAACAGACAGTGATGAGTGCATTTAGTACCAACCGACGGTCCATAAGTGATTTTTCTAACAGTTGGAAATCAGACTGCAGGCGATCAGTTGAGGGGGAGCCGTAGTGTAGGGTACTGTGCTGTCAGAACAAAAACAAAATGCACACATTCTTAAAGTTACAGATTTCATTAATGTATAGAGTGAACAATATAAGACCCAAAATTGAATCCTGTGGAACTTCTTTGTGGACAGCAGGAAATGTAGATTTAATTCTACACACTACAATAGCCTGTATTCTGTCACTAGGGTGAAACCAGAGACACGTGTCTTTGACCAGGTCTAATGAAGACAGCTTTTACAGCAAGACTGAGGGATCTACTGTATCCAATGCCAGTGTTTCCCATTTAGTGTCATAAGAGTGGCGCTCCGCCACTGCTAAATTGTGACGTGCCGCCATAGAAAAACATATTTTAATTATTAACAGTTTACCATCGCACGAGCATCAGAGCAGAGCAACATCTTACACCCGATGTTCGGGTTTAGAGTATCATGCTAGCAAGTGAGGTCAGAGAAACATCCAAGCACGGACATCTGGGTGAAATTGTCAGTAATTGTCTGTCACAATGATATAAAACAGGTAGCTGTAGTCTGAGACACAACCAAAGGTAAGCAGACAACTAGCTAACTGCCACAACAGCAAATCAGCTTGCAGTCAGACTGTCTGAATATTCCTCAAAATAAAAGTCTGCGGTAAAACATTATATGGATATGAATTTATTATTTTTTTGCATAGTGTGCATTGTGAACATTTTCAAAGGAATAACTATGTGGGAAAAATAGAAATGTAACAGAATTACTATTTAATAGTACTTTACATAACGTAAAAAATATATTAAGGTGGAGAAAATTGAGAAATGGTTAGAGCTTAAAGGGATAGTTTGTTCAAAAATCATATTTCGGTGACAGTCCACTTACACTGAGTTCTTCAAATTCATGAATGGAATCCGTACGTACCTTTATCGCAAAGCTGCATTTCAAGCGGAAAACTACTCTAAAACACTCCAAACTAAGACAAGTGGTGTTGTTTACCTCAAAGAACATGACAATGTTGTATTCCTCTAAGTAAAGTTTTAATTTTCGCAATATAATTCTCAATTCAAATAAACGGGTACTTCCTGTGTTTACCGGACAGTTTTGTTCACAACTGTATCAATCCACTCGTTCTTTTGGGAAGAGTAAATGTATACATCACAGTAAACGAAAGATAATATTCGCTAACTAGAAAACAAGTTACCTATTTCGTCTTTGATATTCACCTCGTACAGTCAAACTTTATTTGCTTGAGAGAGAAAGAAAAATACAAATATATTATATCGGTATATATTATATCGGTCTCTGAATACGAGCAGGAAGAACATTTTTCGGGGCTTAAAACCTTACTTGTTCTAACCATAATACACAGATGATGAATTGACTGAATAGAAGCTTGGACAGCAGATAAAGTGGGGCAATGTTGAACCTGTTAATCCCCAACCCTTGCCCAGAATATCCGGCGACAATTTGTGCTTTGTGTATTATAACATAGCAATCGGAAGTATTACTAACAATCTGTCTTGTATCCACGGATTGAACTGGGTAACTTGATGGAATTGCATTCGCCTTTAGTCCTCTTCTAAGCGAACATGGGTCACAAACCTCTGCAGTAAAATGTTTCTTGTAAACTTTGAATGTCTCGTTGGTGAAGTTACTCCATTGATTCTCCCACAATACAACTCAGGAGACGCAGACGTATTGTCCCAATTGCAGAGCAGGTAGAATTTCAACTCAAGACCCACGAGCAGGCAAACAGTGTGGTCAGATGTGAACAGGCAGAAGTCGACTAGTCGATACAAACAAAGGAAATTCAGAAATTCCAAGTTTCTTTTTCAAATGCACTGAATAACACAGCGTCATCCTGCGCAATGAAATTCTTGTGACATGGCACACGACATCTACGTAATAAAAATTAAGAAATATATAAAGCAAAAATAGAGCAAAACATACAGCAATAATATACATAACAGTGTAAATTAGCAGCAATTTTAAAAAGAGTAGGATGGGGAATATGAACAATATGGGTAGAAGTATTGACTTTTATAGACACACCACGTATAGAAATAATATACAACTGACACATTTTTCATAATTTTGGCTCTGTACACCGCCACAATAGATTTGAAATTAAACAACCGATATGCAATTGAAGTGCAGACTTTCACATTCAATTCAAGGGGTTGAACAAAAATATTGTATGAAACGTTTAGTAATTGCCACCACTTTCATACACAGTCCCCGTTTTTTCAGGGGCTTAAATGTAATTGGACAAATTAACACAATCATAAATAAAATGTTCATTTTTAATACTTTGCAGGCAATGACTGCTTGAAGTCTGGAACGCATGGACATCACCAAACGCTGGATTTCCTCCTTTGTGATGCTTTGCCAGGCCTTTATTGCAGCTGTTTCAGTTGTTTGTTCGTGGGTCTTTCTGCCTTAAGTTTTGTCTTCAGCAAGTGAAATGCATGTTCGATTGGGTTGAGATCATGTGATTGACTTGGCAATTGCAGAATATTTCACTTCTTCGCCTAAAAAAGCAGTTTGTTTTGGGTCATTGTCCATCTGTAAAGTCTTCAACTTCGCTGAATTTGGCTGTATCTGAGCAGACATCCCTATACATATCAGAATTCATCTGGCTGCTTCTGTCTTCCGTCACATCATCAACAAACACTAGTGACCCAGTGCCATTGGAGGCCATGCCCATGCCATCACACTGCCTCCACCATGTTTTACTGATGATGTGGTATGCTTCGGATCATGAGCCGTTCCAAGCCTTCTCCACGCCTTTTTCTTCCCATGATTCAGCTACAAGTTGATTTTAGTTTCATCTGTCCAAAGAATGCTGTTCCAGAACTGGACTGGCTTTTTTAGATGTTTTTTGGCAAAGTCTAATCTGGCCTTTCTATTCTTGAGGCTTATGAATGGTTTGCACTTTGTGGTGAACGCTCTGTATTTGCTCTTGTTAAGTCTTCTCTTTATAGTAGACTTGGATAATGATATGCCTCCCTCCTGGAGTGTTCTTCACTTGGCTGGATGTTGTGAAGGGGTTTTTCTAAAGGATCCTACGATCATCCACCACTGTTGTCTTCCGTGGATGTCCAGGCCCTTTCGTGTTGCAGAGCTCACCAGTGCATTCTTTTTTTCTCAGAATGTACCAAACAGTTGATTTGGCCACTCCTAATGTTCCTGCTATTTCTCTGATGGATTTTTTATTTTTTTTGCAGCCTAAGGATGGCCTGTTTCATTTGCATTGAGAGCTCCTTTGACCGCATGTTGGGGGTTCACAGCAACAGCTTCCAAATGCGAATGCCACACCTGGAATCAACTCCAGACCTTTTACCTACTAAATTGATGAAGAAATAACAAAGAAATAGCACACCTATCCATGAAACAGTGTTTGAGTTAATTGTCCAATTACTTTTGTTCCTTTGAAAAAGAGGGGGTTACATATTAAAGAGCTGTAATTCCTAAACCCTTCTTCCAATTTGGATGTGAATACTCTCGCATTAAAGCTGAGAGGCTGCACTTTAAGCCCATATTCATTTTTTAACTGTAACTAGAATATATTTTGGTTAACAGACAAAATGACAAAACTTGTGTCAGTGTCCAATTATTTCTGGACCTAACTGTACATAACTATATAAACTTGCAGGCAAAATCCAAAATACAAGTACGTATGTCAAAAAGGCTCAGGTGAAGTTACAGATAAGGATAAGCTAAATCGTAAACACGGAAGGCATGCTAGGATGAAAGATCGTTTTTACGATTTTACACACAGTATGCGGTCCAACCCTTGCTTTACTCTTTCCTGTCGACCCTTCGAAAGGGTCACTGTTTAGTGGTTGGGATAACGCAGGAAGTAAACAAACAGACATGGACTGTGAATGGAAAAGGCCATCAACTTCTAATAATGTGCAGTCTGTGGAGATGTACCTGGCTGATGACTATAACCCTCTGTTCAGAGAACCCACAGAGGAGGATCTTCAGTGGTTGATGAACTGTCTCTATGGCAGGTTAACCGGCATGGCAGGAGTCCTTGAACCCGAGCCAGAACAACTGGTACCCTCCCTGTCTGTACTGGACATTGTTAAAAACCAAGGGAACCTGGGAGCTGCAGGCATCCTGGCTGGCATGGTGATGCCTTTAGAGCAGCAGGAGGCTATGGCTAGCAACAGTGGGCCAGCGCACCAACCCCTTATTGCACATCATGCGGAGTGGGAGGTGGAGGGCCAGCAACTTAGGATTTGTGTTGGGGCAAAACATTACTTCACTGCTAAAAAGAGTCCTTGGCTCACAAGCGCTAGATGGGGCACAGACAAATGGCTACTGGAAAGGATATGTACAGTCAGGGCTGAAAGAAAAAAAGTAAAAAATTACTACAATAACATATGAAAATTGTAATAATAACCTGGTAAAATACATCAACAAAATAACATCAGTTTTGCAAGTAGTGCTGAACTAAAATAACTTCCCTGTAACGTCTAGTGCCAGCTGTGGTGGTTTGCATCATTTCATCGGTGTGCTAATTACCTTTCTGGTTGTAATCTGATTTCTCAACGCAGCAAATTAAATGGCACACACGGGAAATTATGCATGCAAGCATAGCTAATGTTTGCCTAACTAAGTTAGTGTACATTACCAAGTTTTCCAAAACCCAAAACATGATAGCACGCTAGATAGCATGTTCGTGTTTATATACATGGCCTGAAGGAAAACCTAATTCCATACTGTACATCATGAATATCTTGTAAATAATTAAGTTACCTAACCTTTTATGACAAATGATACAAAATGCTGTGTGCAGCTAACACATTTTGTAGTACTGTACCTTAACACATGGCTCCAGCGATGCCTCTCCCTTGCCGAGGTAGAAAAACGATAAGATAAAATTGTGCTCAGCCAATCAATTATTAAAATGAGAAACTACAAAGGCTGATTTGGAGAAAGAAAATAGCTCAACAATCGAACTATACTTTTGCTGTTTAGATTCTTCTCTGTGGGAAACGTGGACGGTTTTCCAGCTACCACAGGCTGTAGGCTACTTGGTGATGACGTCGAACGTAAGTGTAGTTCTTTGAGATAGCTACATTAGCGGATAATTAGCTATCCGTCATTTTTGACTTAATTTAGGCAAATATATTGATATAAGTCATCTTGTCTTATATCTATATTTACTCGGTTATCAAAACGGTGAGGTGGTGTAATCCTTATTTGAACTGGATCTAAAAATCCACTATGGGAAAAATGAATTGGGAAAATGCCAAAAGAACCGGAAACTAGCCAGTTTAGCATTTTGCCGCTAGGTTTTATGGGGATTATGAGTCATACGATTTCAGTGAATATAAGGGCATGCTTACAGTGAGGGAAAAAAATATTTGATCCCCTGCTGATTTTGTATGTTTGCTCACTGACAAAGAAATGATCAGTCTATGGTTTTAATGGGAGGTTTATTTGAACAGTGAGAGACAGACTAACAACAACAAAAATCCAGAAAAACACATGTCAAAAATGTTATAAATTGAGTTGCATTTTAATGAGTGAAATAAGTATTTCATCCCCTCTCAATCAGAAAGATTTCTGGCTCCCAGATGTCTTTTATACAGGTAACGAGCTGAGATTAGGAGCACACTCTTAAAGGGAGAGCTCCTAATCTCAGCTTGTTACCTGTATAAAAGACACCTGTCCACAGAAGCAATCAATCAATCAGATTCCAAACACTCCACCATGGCTAAGACCAAAGAGTCCAAGGATGTCAGGGACAAGATTGTAGACCTACACAAGGCTGGAATGGGCTACAATACCATCACCAAGCAGCTTGGTGAGAAGGTGACAACAGTTGGTGCGATTATTCACAAATGGAAGAAACACAAAAGAACTGTCGAACTTGCATGGAGCCCCTCGGTCTGGGGCTCCATGCAAGATCTTACCTCGTGGAGTTGCAATGATCATGAGAACGGTGAGGAATCAACCCAGAACTACACAGGAGGATCTTGTCAATGATCTCAAGGCAGTTGGGACCATAGTCATCAAGGAAACAATTGGTAACACATTATGATGCGAAGGACTGAAATCCTGCAGTGCCCGCAAGGTCCCCCTGCTCAAGAAAGCACATGTACAGGCCCGTCTGAAGTTTGCCAATGAACATCTGAATGATTCAGAGGAGAACTGGGTGAAAGTGTTGTGGTCAGATGAGACCAAAATCGAGCTCTTTGGCATTAACTCAACTCGCCGTGTTTGGAGGAGGAGGAATGCTGCCTATGACCCCAAGAACACCGTCAAACACGGAGGTGGAAACATTATGCTTTGGAGGTGTTTTTCTGCTAAGGGGAAAGGACAACTTCACCGCATCAAAGGGACGATGGACAGGGCCATGTACCGTCAAATCTTGATTGAGAGCCTCCTTCCCTCAGCCAGGGCATTGAAAATGGGTCGTGGATGGGTATTCCAGCATGACAATGACCCAAAACACACGGCCAAGGCAACAAAGGAGTGGCTCAAGAAGAAGCACATTAAGGTCCTGGAGTGGCCTAGCCAGTCTCCAGACCTTAATCCCATAGAAAACCTGTGGAGGGAGCTGAAGGTTCGAGTTGCCAAACGTCAGCCTCGCAACCTTAATGACTTGGAGAAGATCTGCAAAGGGGAGTGGGACAAAATCCCTCCTGAGATGTGTGCAAACCTGGTGGCCAACTACAAGAAACGCCTGACCTCTGTGATTGCCAACAAGGGTTTTGCCACCAAGTACTAAGTCATGTTTTGCAGAGGGGTCGAATACTTATTTCACTCATTGAAATGCAAATCAATTTATAACATGCGTTTTTCTGGATTTTCTGTTGTTATTCTGTGTCTCACTGTTCAAATAAACCTACCATTAAAATTATAGACTGATCATTTCTTTGTCAGTGGGCAAACATACAAAATCAGCAGGGGATCAAATATTTTTTCCCTCACTGCATATATATATATATATATATATATATATATATATATATATATATATATATATATTGCAAGGAGCTGTTACGCATGCTAGTCTGCAAGATTAAAATGGGAGAAAACCAGAAGGAAAAGCATAAATCAGTTTTGCTAGTGCACACACACACAATTGTCATATACCAACATATCTTTTGTTTGTTGCATCAGCGATTTTTCCATCCTTCTTCACACATTGTTACACTTTTGCACCATTATTACAAAAAAAGAGAATTCCACTAACTCTGAAAAAGAGACAAATCATTAAAAACTGTTGCAATTTATATGGTCATTTAGGAACTGGTTAGAGAGAAAGACAGAAAGAAGAAAAAGGGAAAAGACCAGCCAACGGAAGGAATGCTGCATTGAGTAACCAACTGGAATGCAGAGTTATTGTGAGAGAGAGAACGGGCGACCTGACCAGGCTCAAACTACAGGGTAAACCAACATCAGCCAATGTTGTTATAATGCCACCCAAATCCTAACCTAATGAAGAGAAAAGTAAGGACATTGTCTTGCTTGCGCAGATAAAACCAAAATTCCAGGGTCTCCACATGAGAATTGGAGGGAGTTTGAGAAGAAAGTGAGGGAAATGATAGAGGAAAAACTGAAGACGGATCATAGGAAGACAGAGGTGGAACGCCCACAGAACTTGGAAATCTTTCCCCGGCCCGGGTGACCAACCCAGGTCGATAGTGGTAAAATTCCTGAGGTATAAGAACAAGGCGGCTGTTATGGAGAGAGCCAAGAATTCGGGAGTTACAAACATCTTCTTCAACGAGGACTACCCCAAAGCTGTGCGCCAAAGACGTAAATAACTAACTCCAGCCATCAAGGGAGCCAGAGAGCAAGGGAACGTCGTCTACATTTGCAACCACAAGCTCATTGTCCACCCTCACACCCGAAAACCTGAAAAGGGTAAGAGCCAGGGAGTTCAGCCCCGCTTCCTGACTGATTGAGTGATGAATAATTCCATGTGTGGTTTATTTTCAACAACAGGTCTCTCTAATATGCGTAACATAAAAGGGTTAAAATATAGAAATATACAGGATTTAGACTTAAAATAAGGTTAATTAAATTAATAACTTGCAAATTCAAAAAGATTAGGCAATCTCAGTAACTACTGCCTCATAGGAACATTCTAGGAAATGTATCATCCATGTGTATTGCCTTTTGTTTATAATGCTGAAGCACTTTCTTGTGAAGGTGTAGTTCTACCTATTGAATGTAGTTGCCACAATATAGTAGCAGTATTCACAAAGGCCTAAGTACCAAAGGCAGGGCCTAAAATATTGTATGAGATCATACAAAACTTTTATACACTCTTATGTTGAAAATATAAAACAAATATACAGGCAGTGCTGGGGTCCAGCGGAGGGTGGACAGGATGATGTCGGACAGGGCTGCCCTGTCCCATCGCGCTGTAGCGACTCCTTATGGTAGGTTGGACACTTGCAAGCTTATTTGTGGTTGTTGGCCGTGGATTGATGTAGACACTTATTTGAATGAATATTCCACTAAAAAGGTGGACAGATTTAGGCATGACATAACAGAAATCTGTAAGCTTTAATATTCTAGTATACAAAAGAAATAGTTAACATATTGTATTTTTTCTTTTTTGTAAATGATTGGTTTGCGAGGTGGCCCTTTTTGGCTGAAAAGAAATATCAGATGGATGATCATGTGACGGGACTGCATGTTTTGGTGGGGCACATAGGAAGGTAGTCTGTTTTTTCTTTGTCTATATTCACAACCCAGCAAGTGTTACTATATAATATATTCTTCATTTAGCTTATTAGCACAGCAAATGTACACAAACATTTTCCAAAAGGCAACTGGTGGGAATAGATTGTTTTCAATGTGAATCTGACAGAGATTAATTAGATTTTTGTATTGGAAATGTAAAAATCAGGATGATCTGAAGCCTGGAATGCTAATATGACTAGATTGCACCATAATTTTCTAGACATTAATGAGGGTAAGGCCTTCCCTTCTTGTCTTTCTAAGAGATGGAAACTTTTGAAGGTGAGAAATGAATATAGGAGTGAAGGGAAAGACTGATGAGGGGTTTGGAGTGGGAGAAGAGGGATGAAGAAGAAGGAAAGAGTTCAGGAGAGGGGTGGAGATGAAGTGTTAAGGAGAGGAATATGATGAGAAAGGTGAGGAGCAGGAGAAAAGTTTTCAACAGAAGTGTGCCGAGAGTGATAAGGAGAGGGAGAGAAGACGCGAGGAGTGAGAGGAAAGAGTTGAGGAGAGGAGTGGGGAGTGAGTGATGAGGAATGAGGAGAGGATGAGAAGAGGCAAGGAGCGAGAGGAAAGAGTTGAGGCCAGCAGTGGGGAGTGATTGATGAGGGATGAGGAGAGGATGAGGTTAGGTGAGAGAGGAAATGGGTGAGGTAAGAGAAGAGAGTGATGAGGGTGAGGCAAGTGAGCAGTGGAGAGAAGTGAGGAGAGAGGAGGGGTTGTTTGGAGACATGCTTCTCAACTGGGATGTTATAATTACAAGGTGGACTTCCACAAATTCCTGGGGAAGTTTGCTGCTCTAAGAAGTCTATTTTTCTCCCCTAGTGCCCCTACCCCTTCTCAGCTGACAGCCTCACAAAAATGTATATATATACACTTGTACATACATACACATACATACTTGTGTACATACATACACACTGGCAGTTTCGCCAACTGTACTACAAACTGCTGCACTTCTAGATTTAAAGGGTGCCTTCCAACTGCTGTTGTCAGATCGCTCCACAGGGTTTCAATGGCATTTATATCTGGACTCATTGCTGCCAACTTCATAACAGTCCAGTATTTTGTCTTGAACCATTCTTGGCTGCTTTTTGAAGTGTGTCCATGACCTTTGACAGAGAACCAGCTTTCTGACACAGGTTCAGACATTACGCTCCAAAATACCATGTTTTTCTTCTGATTTCATGATGGCATACACATGTTCAAGACACCTAGTGTCAGAGGCAGCAAATCAACCCCAAAACATCACTGAACCTCCTCCATGTTTGATTGTGGGGAAGATGTTCTTTTCTTTGAAGGCTTTATTTTGTTTTCTGTGAACAAACCAACATTGCATTGGTATGCTTTACCAAAAAGTTCTAATTTGCACTCATGTTTCCATAGGAGATTGTCCCAGAAAGACTGTGGCATGATTAGATGTGTTTTGGGAAAAAATTGCTGTTAGTCTTTTTGTCTTTCAGCAATGGGTCTGCTAACATGCAATCCCCTTTCACTGAGTTGGCGATGGATGTTGCGAGTTGAGTGAGGTGCTTTCTCCACCATTTCAAACAATTCTTCCATCAGGTTTTGTGGCCATGTCAAAGGAGGCAGGCTACAGTGGTATGGGCCATAAACTTCATGATAACATTATGTACAGTGGAGACAGGAACATCAATATCTCTGGAGCTGGACTTGCAGTCTTCAGATTGTCCATGTCTGAGGAGCTCCACGCTCATTGTTTTATACACAGTGAAACAATGTGTCATCTTCTCTATTCCATCTTGTTTCAAACTGGTTTAAGTAGTTGATTTTATATTACAGACATCTGCAACTCACCACAGGTGAGTTCAATACCAAAAAGGAGAATCACCTGCTTGAAATATAATTTTGCCTACTTCTACAAGTTACCAATAATTTTATCCATGCCATTTTGGAATTTCTTTGTGAATTATTCAGATTCTTTTTTTTCCAACTGCAAACCAAAGAAATACATACAGTACTAGTGAAAAGGTGGACACACCTACTCATTAAAGCATATTTCTTTGGTTTTACTATTTTCCACTTTCTAGAGTAATAGTGAAGACATCAAAACTATGAAATAAAACATAGAAACATGTAGTAAACAAAATAGTATTTAACAAATCAAAATATGTTTATATTTTCTTCAAAGTAACCCTTTGCCTTGGTGACAGCTTTGCATACTCTTGGCATTCTCTCACATAGCTTCATGAGGTAGTCACCTGGAATGCTTTTCTAACAGTCATGAAAGACTGCTGAGCACTTCTTGTTTGCATTTCCTTGACTTATCCTAAACCATCTCAATTGGTTTGAGGTCAGGATATTGTGGAGGCCAGGTCATTTTATGCAGCACCATCACCACTTTGATTCTACAATATGAAATGCATTTTGATCTGTTCAACATTTTTTTGGATGCTACATGATTCCATAATGTGTAATTTAATAGTTTTAATATCTTCATTATTCTACAAAGTGGAAAATAGTAAAACGGAAGAAATATGCTTTAATTAGTAGGTTGATCAAAAATGTTGACTGGTATTGCATATGGACAGCAAGATTTTTGAATTTCAACTGTTTTCTAGAAGAAATGGTGAATTATTTGAATATAGTGCAATGGTGCTAATACTTTTGGCGATGGCTGTACATACCTAAACATATGCACATACAAACCAGAAAGCAGTAGCTGTGCAATCCCTGTGGTCTACAGCTAGACCAACACATTGCAAACCAAAATCATAAAACATCTTCATCAGCAATTGTATGTTGTTAGCCCATTATCAACCAACACTTTCATCTGGCACATTTTTTCAAAAGGTTTATCATTAACCAACAGAAACCTTTGTCAATGAATTGAGTGCAAAGGGAAAATATAAGTTACAAGGTTGACATATTATATGTCAATATATGGCATTCAATATGAAAAACGTCACTGTTAACAGTTATGTGAACCAGTTGTTATGTCAATGAACTGCATTCAGTGGGAAAATAAAAATGTTAAAGGGTTGACATGTCAATTAAGTTATTTTAACAGGAAAGGGGGCAGTGTTGAGGAGGACATTTCATTAACTCGGAGAAGAGGAATGTCAACCAATTTAACCTTAAGTCAATACATCTGCATTTAATGGGAAAACAGCCATCAGCCAATACATCAGATATATAATACAAGTATACAAAATCAAAGGAACAAAAAAACAGTGCAGAAAAACACATCACAGGCCCCCAGAGAAACAACTGCATTCCTCCATAAGTAGGTCCCTCAAGACCTCCTAATAAAAGATTTGGCAACAATACTAAGTATGGGTTTTGCAACTCAGGTTTCTATACTTCAACAGCATATTGTATTAGGTAATTCAGAAGCTTTTGTAGTAAGGCTTTGTAATAAAAAACAATAGAACAATTATGCAATCTACAGGTTTTAACAAGGTCAATTCAACCTTTTCATACAGGATACAGTTTCAGTTGTAACAAAATGAAGTCCTTTTTTGTTGACATCAAAAGGATGTATATGAATAATGGCTGCTGCACTTTGATAGTATCACTATAGTCAAGAACAGGTAAGAAGAACTCTTTCTGTAATAGAAGCGCACTGTACATACAATACTATCTTCTTTACATCTCATCTTCTTTTTATCCTTCTCAATCCAAATGCAAAATTATTTGTATGCGGAAAATCATTGAGTCTGAGAGACATTTAGTAAAAAAACAATGAATTCATCAGAGACCAACTTATGAGATTTGGAAAACATTTGTATTTAGTTTTGCCAGTATTAAGCACAAGTTTCAATAAACAAAGGCTCCCTTTACTGCAGCAAAGTGAAACTGTTGCCTTGACAAGATCAGATCAGCAGAGGGGGCAATTGCAATCAATCAGTCACTGACACCATAAACAGGCATCAGTGCCCAAGCCTACCGCGGACTATTAGTTCCGTGAAATAGCATTATCAACTGTGTCAAAAGCTTATGATAAAATCTATGAACAAAGCAGCATCATTTAGTTTAACGTCTATGGCACTGGTGATATTGTTCACAACTAAATCTGTTACTGTCATGGTGCTGTGTCCTGGCAAAATATTGGTGGTTGCATTTTATATTTTTTTATAATTTTATTATTATATTATTAAATATATGATTTGGAAGACACGAATAAAGGATAGAGCTTGTACAGGACAACCCTAAGTACAGGTAAGCATTTTCAGAATTTAATTATTTTAAGTATAACCTGTTCGTTATTCCATGTTGTGGCTAGCAAATTCCACTAACATTGACAACTCGAAATAAAGCAAGAAATTAGTGTGCCCAGCTACACAAACCCTAATTCAATTAGTCGATTCTTGTTGTTGTTTTCTTATTGACTCTTATGTATTGATATCAATTGTTTATATATGCTCATCTTTTCCTACAGAATATCATGTATGGACCCAAGCATCCCCATTCAGCTTCAACAGATTGATAGTCATCTTTTCTTATGCACTGGAGATCTACTGACATAAGCATAAACTCTTTCACAATCATCTATTTCCATGGAATGCAATGTACTGACATAAGCATCAGTGCTGTGACAAATCTTCCGGCTGAATACAATGTATTGACGTTGTATTGAAGTAAACTAGTTGATTCTCAAATCAGTGCATCGTTTTCTATGGGAAAAGATAAATCTGTCACATTTCTGATGCTCACGACAAAAGCTTGATTAAGATAATAATTAGTTGATGCTTACCTGTTTACATTGCCATGTGAGGATGATGGTTTCCTGTGATATCATGATATTTGTATCAAAGTATGAAAGTCTATACACCATTGCAAGTTACTCCAGATATGAAGGCCTGCTAAATCACCTAAATGTAATGTGTTTGACCAGATAACTACTCACCACATAAGAAAAGTAGCTTCTCTTTCCTTGACCTGATAAAAGATAAGTTCACAATGCCAAAACATAATTATTGCATTGTGACCATGATGCTTAATCAATCAAGTAATTAAAAAAAAATGTTTGTACTAAAACACAATGGAATATGTTGCGTTTTGTCCGACCAACACAATAAGAGTTTGTTTCTTTAACAACGCTACATATAGTTTTATAGGACACTGTTTCATATTAACACTGTAATAATCTTGTTATGTTTGTTGTAAACAGAGGTGCCAGTATAGAAGCAACATTATCAGATCAAACCAGAACAAACCAGAAATACATTTTATAACAAGCTACCAAACAGTGATATCATTGTTCACAAATATAGAAGAACTACAGAGTTCCAAAAAAAGAAGTGGGATAATAATGGCATATCAGTCAAATAAATAAAGATAAGGATATTTAAATACTGGGTCAGGGTTTTGAGGTTTTAGGCTAGGTAAATGTATAAGCACTTTCTGAAAACAGCTGATGTGAAAAGAGGTTAATAACATGTATTTATTGACTGAATTCCGATTGGCTTTTTTATGATAAGCGTTTATTGTAGTTGGGTGAAAGGATTCTTGAATGTGTATTATTTTGACCATGATTTGACTACGTAGCCAAGACCAGAATATGTATGTATGTATGTATGTATATGGAGTACTAGTCAAAAGTTTGGACACACTCTTTCAAGGGTATTTCTTTATTTTTTACTATTTCCCATATTGTAGAATAATCATGAAAACATCAAAACTATGTAACCAAGCAAGTGTTAAACAGATAAATATAGATTTAGATTTTAGATTTGTCAAAGTAGCCATCCCTGGCCTTGATGACAGTCTTGAAGGAGTTCCCGTACATGCTGAGCACTTGTTGGCTGATTTTCCTTCACTCAGCGGTCCAACTTGTCCCAAACCATCTCAATTGGGTTAAGGTTGGGTGATTGTGGAGACCAGGTCGTCTGATTCATCACTCTCCTTCTGGGTCAAATAGCCCTTACACAGTCTGGAAGTGTGACTTGCATCAATACATTTTGAGAAACAAACAATAGTCACACGAAGCGCAAACCAGATGGCATGGCAAATCGCTGCAGAATGCTGTGGGAGCACTGCGGGTTGACGTTGCCTTCAATACTGAATAAATCACCCACAGTGTCACCAGCAAAGAACCCCCACACCATTACACCTCCTCCTCCATGCTTCCACAGATGATCCATTTACCCACTCTGCATCTCACAAAGACATGGTGGTTGGAACTAAAAATCTAATTTGAACTCATCTGCACCAAAGGAAAGATGTCCACCAGTCTAATTTCTCATGTGTCTTGACCCAAGCAAGTCTCGTCTTCTTATTGGTGTCCTTCAGTAGTGGTTTCTTTGCAGCAATTTGGCCAAGAAGACCTGATTCACAAAGTATTTTCTTGAACTTATTTGGGCTGCAATATGAGGTGCAGTTAATAGTCAATTTCTCAATAACTGTAATGAACTTATAAATCTTGGTCTTCCTTTCCTGTGGTGGTCCTCATCAGGTTAAGTTTCATCACAGCACTTGATGGCTTTTGCGACTGCACTTGAAGACATTTTCAGAGTTCTTCAAATGTGTTTCTTTCTGTTTATTTGAGCTGTTCTTGCTATAAATGGAGTACTATAGCGCAGACATAATCATGGTCTTCTGTATACCAACACTTTGTCACAACACTGTCACAACTAATTGGCTTAAAAGCATTATGAAGAAAAGAAAATCCACAAATGAACTTTAAATAAGGCACACCTACTACATTAAAATGCATTCCAGGTGACAACCTCATGAAGCTGGTTGATAGAATGCAAAAAGGGTGCCAAGCTGCCATAAAGGCAAAGGGTGGATACTTTGAAGAATATAGAAAATGAAAAGTATTTTACATCTGTTTAACACTTTTTGGTTGCTATACGATTCCATTATAGTTTTGATGTCTACAATATGGAAAAAAATGAAAATAAATACCCTTGAATGAGTAGGTGTGTCCAAAATTTTGACTGGTACTGTATATAAACCAGTCATAAGGTTCATATATATTTATGAACCCTATTCTCTTTATAGCTTTTTACTCTTCAAGAGAGCCCTGGTCCAAAGTACTGGACTTTGTGGGGAATAGGCTGCCAACCAGGACATAATGGGACAGAGGGGGTGTTTGTGAGGTGATGGTGGGGGGTAGGAAGGAAGTGAGAGGTCTGTCTGCTGACTGTTGAACAAAGGACCAGTCTGCAACTTGATCCCTCTGACCAACACCCCTCACACACACACACACACGCGCACACGCGCACGCGAAAGCACACGCGAACGCACACGCACACACACACACACACACACACATTTGTGCATTTCTATCCTGGTGGGGACCAGAAAACAAAAAAATCCATGTTCCATATCCCTATACTTAACCTAACCCTAACCTCAATAACCTAACATTTATGCCTAAACTTACCCTAGCCCTAATGCCTAACCTGTAATAAGTCAACCTTAAAGTAACCAAAATTCTTACACTAGGTCAAATTGCAAGGTTGACCCTATACCTAACCTCTTATGTACAGATATGCAGGTGGGACAACCATACTAATCAGCAGTAGACCAGTGGTGGCAGAACAAAGAGCTTGGGTATGGATGTAGGGTGAGCATTGCCTGATGGTACAGTAGGTGAGGGGAATTTGCCTTGCTGCTCCATAGGCATACACATTGGTTTTGTAGGAGGGAAGCTTCAACAGGAAGCCTGGAGTGAGTCGAGGAGCGCGGTGACATTGGAGAACTAGTACAGGCTGAACACTAGGTGGACCACGGCATTCTAGAAAGGAACCTAAAGTCTACATTGATTGATCATATATTGACAAATGTATAAATATAAAGGAAAATACATGGCAAGTGGTGTATTTTTGCTAGATACAAGCTACCATGGCAAGTGGTATATTTTCGCAAGATACAAGCAACCATTGCCTGATTGTATGCATTAGAGATGTCAGAAATTCCGAAGGCCAAACCACTCTTAAATCCGTCTTTTTTTTCAGAAATATACAGCTCTGGAACAAATTAAGAGACCACTGCAAAATTATCAGTTTCTCTGGTTTTACTATTCATAGGTATGTGTTTGAATAAAATGAACAGTTTTGTTTTATTCTATAAATTACTGACAACATTACTCCCAAATTCTAAATAAAAATATTGTCATTTAGAGTATTTATTTGTAGAAAATAACAACTGGTCAAAATAACCAAAAAAAGATGCATTGTTTTCAGACCTCAAATAATGCAAAGAAAACAAATTCATGTTCATTTTTCAACAACAAAATACTAATGTTTTAACTTAGGAAGAGTTCAGAAATCAATATTTGGTGGAATAACTCTGATTTTTAATAACAGCTTTCATGCGTCTTGGCATGCTCTCCACCAGTCTGTCACATTGCTGTTGGGTGACTTTATGCCACTCATGGCACAAAAATTCAAGTAGCTTGGCTTTGTTTGATGTCTTGTGAACATCCACCTTCCTCTTGATCAAATTCCAGAGGTTTTCAATGAGGTTCAGGTCTGGAGATTGGGCTGGCCATGACAAGGTCTTGATCTGGTGGTCCTCCATCCACATATTGATTAACCTGGCTGTGTGGCATGGAGCATTGTCCTGCTGGAAAAAACAATTCTCAGAGTTGGGGAAAATTGTCAGAGCAGAAGGAAGCAGGTGTTCGTCCAGGATAACCTTGTACTTGGCTTGATTCATGCGTCCTTCACAAAGACAAATCTGCCCGATTCCAGCCTTGCTGAAGCATCCCCAGATTATCACTTATCCTCCACCAAATTTCACAGTGGGTGCGAGACACTGGCTTGTAGGCCTCTCCAGGTCTCCGTCTAACCATTAGACGACTAGGTGTTGGGCAAAGCTGAAAATTTGACTGGTCAGAGAACATGACCTTAATCCATTCCTCTACGGTCCAATCCTTATTGTCTTTTGCAAACTTCAACCTGGCTCTTCTTTGCTTCTCATTGATGAAGGGCTTTTTTTCTAGCTTTGCATGACTTCAGTCCTGCCCCTAGGAGCCTGTTTCCAACAATCCTCGCTGTCAATCAATCAATCAAATTTATTTATAAAGCCCTTTTTACATCAGCAGTTGTCACAAAGTGCTTTTACAAAACACCCGGCCTTTAAAACCCCAAGGAGCAAACAACAGTAGTGTTGAATTTCAGTGGCTAGGAAAAACTCCCTAAGAAGGCCGATATTTAGGAAGAAACCTAGAGAGGACCCAGGCTCAGAGGGGTGACCAGTCCTCTTCTGGCTGTGCTGGGTGAACATATTAAGAGTACAAATTGTAATAATTTTTACTGTCATAAATATTAGCAACACCCCCTGCTTTTCGGGATGCACGGGGGATATGATCACTAGTATAGCCAGGAGAGGCCTCATTTAGGGCAGTGAATTCATCAGGCTTTAGCCACGCCTTTGGAGCAAGGGATCTAACATTTAGAAGTCCCATTTTGAGACGCGAGGTGATACAGTCATTTTTATTTGTGACCGAGGTGGAGGAAGGCTTTATCTTAATAAGGTTGCTATTGTTAGCACTACCTTGTTTAACTTTTCTCAGCCTGGAACGAGTCACAGTGGCAATAGGTAAAACTGTACTGACTACTCTGGCTATGCTATCGAAAGACTCCACTATGCTAGCAGGCTGGCTAACAGCATGTGGCCTGACCTGCACCCTATTTCATGGTGAGGCTATAGGAGTGAGACTCCTGTCAATGTTCCTAGATAAAAGAAGAGCACCACTCCAGCTAGGATGGAGTCCGTCGCTCTTCAGCAGATCAGGCCTGGCCCTATTTTTGGGAGAGTCCCAAAAAGAGAGCCAGTTATCTACAAACTCAACCTCCTGCGACGGGCAGAACTCCGTTTTCAGCCAGCGTTTGAGTTCCGCAAGTCTGCTGTAGAGCTTGTCACTACCCCTAGCTGGGAGGGGGCCAGAGACAATTACTCGATGCCGACACATCTTTCTAGCTAGTTTACACGCTGATGCTATGTTCTGCTTCGTAACCTCTGACTGTTTCATCCTAACGTCGTTGGTGCCAACGTGAATAACAATATCTCTGTACTCTCTATACTTGCTAGTTTTAGACTTCGCTAGCACCAACCCCAGATTTGCGGCAACGTCGGTGGCTCTGCCCCCCGGTAAACAGTGTACGATCGCCGGCTGATTCTTTAGTCTAATACTGCGGGTAATGGAATCGCCGATGACTAAAGTTAAGTTTTTCCGGATCACCGGTAGAAAATGCCTGCCGATCATTCCCCTCCGAAGACGGCTCGGGCCTTGACTCCGACTCCAGTGGGGAAAACCTGTTGAAAATCTCAGTCGGCTCTAGCAGCGACCCAGGCTTAACTGGTCGACGGCATTTCTTTCTAGTGACCAAGAGAAAGTTCTTGCCCGGCTGCAGGAGCTGTGCCGGGGGGCTAACAACACTGTAGTTTCTTCCTGGTGGCACAGAAGCAGTTTTTTTCCATTTCTACACTAACATAATCCTTGCCTGACATTTGCGTCTGAAGCCGAGCCTCTAACTCTGCTATCTTTACCTGAAGACGATATTTCTCCTCTGTGTTGTAGTTACAACAATTACAGTGATAAGGCATAGTAATGGTACTTAGCTTTGGGTGTTCAGGGGTGAGTAGTTCCGTTAATTATGTCCAAATAGAGTCCCGGAGTAGAAAAGTTGGGTAAAAGGTTAACAGATAAAAATATTGCATTGGTAATTCTTAAAGTAGAATTTAACCAATTAGTTTACATAGAGTAAATTCGAAAAAGTTTCCAGGTAGCCAGGTAGGTAACAGCAAGCAGGGTACAGCACGTCAACAATCCCACAATGCACCACTCCGTGGAGCTGTGCACTTCACCCCAGCTTCTGTTTGCCATTCTTTTTGTAGGTCACTTGATGTCATCCTACGGTTGTTGAGTGACAATCGAATGAGTTGACGGTCATCTCGGTCAGTGGAAAGTCGTTTTTGCTCTCTGCCAGTCTGTAGCTTTGCTGTCCCCAATGTCTATTGCTTGACCTTGTTCTTATGAACCACCGTCTTTTAAATTTTCAGGATGGAAGCAACCTGACGCTCACTGTATCCCTCTGCCAGTAAAGCCAGAATTTAACCCCTCTTTTCCTCACTCAAAGCTTTTCTTTTCAACTCTTTTGTCATACTGAATAGTTATTTTTTTATTCAAATTACCTTTGAGGTACTACTTGCACTGTTTTTGCCATCCAGCTGGTCCTATTGCAAGAGGATAGCGATGACCACAGCAGTGGTTTTTATACTTTTCCTCGTTAAATTAGATTTGGTTTAGGTAATCACCTAATCAGTACCCCATTAAGTAAAATGAGGTGTGCCTGTGTTGGAATTTAACAGACACTGGAACGGAATGGCTGCCTTACATGTGGAGATGCTGATTTAAGAAAAATTAGGAGTGGTCACTTAATTTTTTCCAGAGCTGTATATGCATGCCTCAGCTTCTGTACTCAAATCATTGGATGAAGTCCATAATTAAGCCTTGCGTTTTATTACTGGTGCAAATGTGATCTTTCAGTGATCTTAAGTTAAATCGTTTAGTGCCTAGGACTTTCAAAATTTCTTATAAATGATATTTTCATTGTCAGTTGTGATTGTTTTTCTTAATGTATGGTTTATTTCCATTTTTTGTATTTTTATTGTTGTAATCCAGGGCTCAGATGTTATTTGTCAACAAACAAACTGTTTAAAGATGAGGTCAAGTGCACTGCCCGCCTTGGTAGTGAGAGGGAACTGGGAAAGGTCATAAACGGAAACAAGATTTCAGCTTAGGGCAGCCCTTCTCTTCTGTCGGGCATTAACTGCAGTGGGCATCCATTTTGTTTTATAATTCTTCTATTCTGTCTGTGAATCACCAGGTATGTCTCTTTCCACACATTTAGAATTCAGTTGTTTGTTATTCAAAACTGCTTTGCTGTCATGCCGTACATTTGAGACATGAAACGAGAAAAGTTTGAAGTTTGAGAAGGTGAGCAATGTTTTCTAACCTAAAAGTAGGTTGCTAGGGGTAGTTTTGTTTCTAGCCTGCAGTTAACTGGTGCTAAAACAGCATGCATTGTTTTGAACAATGCTGAACCTGACATTTCATTAAGATTCTCTTAATTTTGTTATTTAGATATTCATTTTGTCACTATTCTTATTTATGTGGTCACGTTTAAATATTATTTCTGAATCTATAGTGGGAAATACTTTTTAATTAGAACCATTAAAAAGTATTAATTACATTTTCTTTTCTTTTCTGGGAAGTCCAGCTACAATTACTGCACAAACATTGCTCTTACTTTAGGCTGGAATGGACAACTGACATTGACAGCAAGGAATTCAAAAGAAGACAAAGACGTGACTAAAGAAGAAGACACAAAATCTCCACTTAGGAGATATGAGTAGCCCTATGACGCCACCACTGCCACGACCAGACGTTCTCAGACTGTGGGAAAAAACAAGAGCAGCTGGAGTAGCAGTTTTTTCTGAGGTAATCCAGGTCTGCCAAAACGAAATGGTCTGAAGAACAGCAGAGCCCAGATCAAGTCAGCTTTCTTGACAAAAAGAATGAATTCCATATGCTGCCAGGGACCAGGTTCCGCGGGGAGAGAAGATGAGGGTTTCAGCCGAGGATGGGTAGCAACCCAGGCCAAAGAAGATAGGCAGACAGGGACAGGAACCACATATTTGACAGAGCTAAAAAGCACATATCAAGAATAGTTTTTATTTATTAATGTATTTTTTTATAAGCCACGACATGATCCTCAAGTGTGACAGTGGCACAGGGCCTTTTCCTCTTCCTCAAACTTGGTACAATAACTCCACAGAACTATCTTTGTTTCAGATAGCATTTAACATGACAAAACTGCAACATCAAATTACACTAATTACAGCGAGACATATATAATAATAATAATACAGCCAAGATTGACAGACTCAGCAGGTGCATTGATCAGATAGCAGCTTGTTTGGTTGTTCGCATTTAAATGAGTGAGGTGTGATGAAAGGGTCAAGCTCAAATGTCTTTTGCAATTAATTCCAGTTACCTCTGACTGGAATGAATGACGACCAAAGGAAATGTGTAATGTCAACTTCTTATTTGTTCATTTTATTTGGGATTTCACTTGTGTTATTTATTATAGCTTTATTGTCCACTTGCTTTGTCAATGTAAACAACTGTTTCCCATGCCAATAAAAACCTTTTTATATACTTTTCCTTCTTTAGCCCTTCTTTTAAATATGACTGAGAACACAGCCTTAAAAAGGTTAACTGCCTGGCTCAGGGACACAATGCCACGTTTTCACCTTTGGCGGCTCTGTGATTTAATCAATCAACCTTTTGATAACCTTTTAATGCTCTGATCACTACGCTACCCTGCCACTCTCAAAATTACTATTTATATATGTTTTACTGTTGTTTTCATGCCACGCATGAATCAATTTCATATCAATCGTACACGTCAGACCATGTGGCATCGTGATGCTGCACATGTTTGGCATGACAGCTAACAAACAAGGCATTAGAGGAGCACCTTCAGGCCTCTTCTCCACTGACACAGTGTGTCAATTTTGGCTATGGTTCAAAACATATGACCTCATTCTACAATCTTCTATCCATGTTTAATAAATGTTTTCATTCATGTGAGTTGAACAGAGACAAACGCCCAGTCCTTCAACAGGCCACGCTCCACAGCTCACATCTAACTCTAGGCCAAGACACAAACAAATATGGCTCCATGCTTTTGAGGCATTGCTGGTAGAGATATTTAAAGCCCAACTAAAGCTGCTTTGAGTAGTAACACAGTTGGTTTTTGGTCTGAGATTTGACAACAGCCGTGTATGTAAATGTCTGCTGCTGCAGCACTGTTTCAAATCCGTCCCACTCTTTCTTCTATCTTTCACCACTTTCCTGTCAAATGAACCATTAACATGCAGTATGAAGTGCAACAAAATAGCTTAGCAAAGCTAACATTTTCATAGGCATATGCATACAGTCCATTGCAAGGAACCATTGCAAGTCAATTATTCATATTTGCAATTTTGGTTAGTTGACGGGTTCTTAAAGGAACCAATAATAGTTCAATGTAGCAAAAGTTTTGTTGAGAACACTGGCCTGGAGGTGTGGCTTAAGGGCGTGGCTTTTTTGACTACCTGTTAAAGTAAATGTTGAAAACCCTGAAAACAGGTTAAAAATAACAAATTTGACAAAGAAGGGATAGCTCTACGTTGGCTTATTTCATTTATGTATGCTATGCAAATATAATAATACTAAATATATTTACATATCATGGACTAACATTTGTACTGGGTTAAGGCAATCCAACAAAAAAATTGAAAATACACAACATGAAGAAGTACAACATCATTCATCAGAATTCTATTTGGCCTATGAGGGGTCAAGCAGACATATCGACATGTTTCGTCATGACTAAAATGTAATTGTTTGTAAAAATAGTTCTGTAACCCTAAAATAACATAGTACAGGTTATTTAAAATAGAGTCATAACTCTAACATAACAAAGCTATGTTAAAATAGATCTCTAACTCTAACCTTACATAATACAGGTTAGTTAAAAAAGATCCATAACTGTAACATAACACATGTTTGGCCATTAATAACACTGTAGGCAATGTGTCCCAAATTCACCCTTTCCTTTAGTGCATTACTTCTGACCAATGGACCGTGATCAAAAGCACTATATACTGTAGGCAAAACGGTGCCATTTGGAACATGTCCTTACTCTACGTGCAATTCTCGGATTACTGTCAATTATAAGTCAATTATGCCCCTCTGTGTCCTGACCCGACCAGACAAGTGAATGTGGGTCACAGGCTAGTGTGTACACACAATCACCTGATAATTAACATGAAGTAAACAGAGTTGAGCCAATAGGACAGTGTCTTAATGATCTGCTGAGATCTCCCTCCCTCTCTCGCTTTTCATCCCTCTTTCCCTCCACGTCCCTCTCCATCTCAACCCCCATCCCTCTCTCATTTTCCTTCACTCACAATTGCTCCACAAAGACCTCTTTATCTCTAATGAGGGGTAAAGTGTCACATTGTTTCAAGACAATCAACCTCTCCATTAAAGAGAGTGATATATATATATATATATATATATAGATATATAGATATATAGATATATAGATATACCTATATATATATATATATATAGGTTTTTAGATATATATATCTAAAAACCTGCGAAGATTAGGCAAATTAGTGCACTGACGTATGTTATAACCCTGACGTATGTACCATACGCCATACAAAGCGATGGACAGGCATCTTTATCAGTGTTGCCAACTTAGTGACTTTGCCGCTATATTTAGCGAGTATTCAGACCCCTCTAGCGACTCTTTTTCAAAAAAGCGAAAATCTAGCAACTTTTTCTGGTGTTATTGGAGACTTTTGGAGACTCTGATGTGAAAGCACGTATCGTTCTTACTCTTCTCAACGAGTAGCGGGTGCTGCCGTGGGCCCCTCCCCCGTCCCAAAGCACTCATAGGGGGCCCAGTCCTCATGCAGCAGTCCCTCCCAGCTGCAGTCAGAGCCGGAGATGTTGGCTTACGTTCAGGGCGGGATGTAAATGTAAAATGTTGTTTGTCTAAAATAAATCACTGCACAAAAATAAATCAATGCATTTGACTCACACAGCCTCAGTAACTTACTCACCTCGTCCACTGTCCAGGAATTGTGACATTAAAAAAAAAAACAAGAATCGACGGGAGAAAGTTCATTTGTAGTTCTAAACATATTTAGGGTGTTTTTTTACTCACTTTTTATCTCTCCCACGACGTTATTCCTCTCTCCTACAGCGTCCATCACAATTACATGCACATGGCCAATTATGCAAATTAGGTGATGATGTCATTTATCAACTTCTATGGACTTTTAGGACAGCCAATAGCTACTTTCCTTACTGAGGAGTTGGCAACACTGACATGCGAAAACTGCAACAGCACAGTAACCATGGAGGTGATTCGAGTTGTGCAGCTGTTGATCGTGATTTACTGGTTTGCAAATGTGGTCATTGAGTCAATGGTGAAAAAGAGACGAGCAGTAGTAGCAAAGTGGATTCAAAATGTCCGAAATGCTTGACTTAAAGCAGGTAAACGGATTTTACAAGGTACTGCAGAGACTGACCGTGAGATGACTGAGATGGATTCACGCCATCGAGCATAAACATTTTTTGTTTGATTTAATAAATATTTCAGCAGTAAGCGAGACAGTCTGTGGGAGTTCTTCTGTTTTCAGATTTACACAAACAGCCACTATACACTCATATTTGGTTCCACAACTATTTATTTATCTGCAAAAATGTAGGCGCATAATACAAATGTGCAAAACACAGATATAAATGACAACTCATTTAAATTTTTTAAGTTTTTCCCGGCACTGTTTCCCGGAGTGAATATTGTTCAGCTCACTTAGCTTGCAGGATATTTTCGCGTACACCTTAACATTACGGATCGCCGTTTCCAATTCCCGCTGGATTTGGTCCTCCACTCCACCGGTGGAAAATTCAATTGTTTGGACAATTGTTAAGAAATGCACACACCTTTCTATATAACATCCCACTCTTCAAAGTGCATATCAGATCAGAAACCAAGCCATGGAGACCAAGGAACTTTCTGTAGACCTACAAGATAGAAATGTGTCGAGGAATTGATCTGAGGAAGATTTTTTTTATTTATTAATTATATATTGAAAGTTCCCAGGAGCACAAGTGGGCTCGATCATTTTGAAATGGAAGAAGTTTAGAACCACAAACACTCTTCCTGGAGCTGGCAGCCTGGCCAAACTAAGCAACCGGGAAAGAATGGCCTTGGTCAGGGAGGTTACCAAGAACCCAGTGGCCACTCTAACAGACCTGCATGGTTTCTCAGCAGAGATGGGAGGACCTGCTTAAAGACAACCATCTTTGCAGAACTCAATCAATCTGGCCTTTATGGTACAGTAGCTAGCCAGATGCAAAAAACTGAGTAAAACACATTTCACATGCCGCTTCAATTGGTCTGAATGCCAAGCGCGACGTCTGGCTATAACAACGTACCACTCATCACATGGATAATACCATCCCTACGGTAAAGCCTGGTGTTAGGAGCATCATGTTATGGGATGCTTCTTAGGTGCAGGAACTTAAAAACGTCAATGACCCTTATAACACAGCCAAGACAACGCTGGAGTGGCTTTGGGTCTGTAAATGTCTTTGAATGGTCCAACCAAAGCCCAGATTGAACATCTGGCAGGAGAACTGAAGATTGCAGTTCACCAATGCTCCCCATACAATCTGACAGAGCATGGGAGGATCTGCAAGGAAGAATGAGAGAAACTGGCTAAATCCAGGAGTGCAAATTTGGTAGAGGCATATACAAGAACACTCAAAGCTCTGGTCGCTGTCAAAGGCGCATCTAAAAGTATTGAGAAAAGGATGTGAATACATATATACATTAGATGATTTCCATTTTCAATACATTTCCACACATTTCATGTTTTTGCTCTGTCATTATGTATGCAAATATGAGAGAATCAGCCATTCTAAGCAGTATTGTGTTTTTCTACTGTTATTTATCCAAATTAATACATACAAGTCTAAGGCTATACATTCTGTGAAGGCAAAGTTTATATATGCATTTGTTTTAAGCTGAATTTTGCATACATCATTTTGTATTTTGATATGGAGTTGTAGGACCTATGTAGCTTTCCCAGCTTTCCAAAAATAATTTTGGAAAATGACTTGATACAACAATGTGCCTTCAGTGTTACTGTGCATGAAATAGATTCTACAAAATTTACCAGGATTTCTATAAAAATTAGATTATTTGGGGGAGGGGGGGGTTATTTAATTATTGATTGATTTGCCTATCTCCTGTGTCCTAAAGATTGGATAAAGCCAGTATCCAAAAGACTTGAAAAAATATTAATTATATTATTTTATTGTTTGAGAAAAAAAATCTCCTTATTGTCCATTTTCCCACAGCGTAATGTGCTTCCCCTAATATTGTAGATCAGCCTGTGTGCTTCCTAGAGAAAAACCTAAATCACCTCTTTGTTCCAGAGACTCTACTGAATATAGAACATTTGTATACATTTTTAGCTCCAACTGGTAATTATTAAGGAATGTATTTGTAAGTGCACCTGAAGAGGGTGATTTTCCACTGACTACTTTTGGTTCATCACACAAGCACATTCCAAAGACTCTCCTGATTCAAATGGAGTAACTTCTGATTTTGTAGCTCCAACCATTTAGTCATGGCGATTGTCTAATGTGACAATACATGCGCCACTGACGACTCCAGACGGATTTGGCGATATTTAAGGCTCTGTGTGTCTTAGTGGAAAATGGCAATGATCAGCACATTCCCCTGGCTCATCCCTTTCAACCGATATTTACAGACGTCAGAGTGACGTCTGTCTGGTTAGGGTAACCCATCTCAGCAAAAAGACAGCAAATGATGCATTCAGGTAATGCATTTGCCATAGGATTCTGCAGAATACAGCGCGGTGTGGCTAGCACAAGCATTACGGAATCGGGAGACACATAACGACATGACCAAATTCAATCACACCAAAGTGATGATAGACTCTTCTGGATTAAGTATGCTAAGAACACATTTTTATTTACAGAAATTACCTGGGAGCAATTAGGCTTAACTGTCTTGCTCAGCAACAAAATGACACAGATTTCCACCTTGTTGGTTCGGAGATTTGAACCAGCTACCTTTCTTTAACTGGACTAACACTCTTAACCACTAGTCAACCCAACGGCCATATATGTCTGTCCATGCACGTGTGCTTGTGTGTGTTCTTGTGTATGTGCACTCGTTGCTAAAACCAACAACTGCAACACCCGACCACTGCGACACTGAACATGGTGAATTGGAGAAGTACCAACGTTGGCCACTAGGCTATCCTGCCGCCCATTACACATCGATCAGTGTGAAGTTACATTTGATGTGTATTGTTAAATAGAAGTATAAATATCAACGTCAGGTAAATTCATTAAATATTTTGCACATGCACATAACATTAAGAAAAGTGGAAAAAGTATCCAAGTTGTAACAAGATGACAAGATGTACGACCACTCGGAAATGGTTTGTGGTATTGTAATACTACTCGGTATAGTGAAACTTGGTTCTGTATCATATTATTAGTGAAATGTTGTCAAAGTGACAAAACTAAAATATGCCCTCCAAGGCTCCAATATTAGGGGCTCCAGTAATCCACATAACACAAAAAGAAGCTGTCAAGAGGCAGTTGCCTCATTGATACCCAAAACTTGGCTGCCTCCCTTACGTAATAAAGGCCTGTATGCCCAATTCACCAAACGGATCATTAATTGCTCTTCCCGCCCTCCCCCTCTCCTCCTCTCCTTTTGAATGGGTACAGCCCTATGCTGCCTGAGCCACCCACCGAGGCACCATGGCCTCATGTCCCTTATGTCTCACACTCATTAAACTGGCCTTTTGTGTTGAAAGCTGCCCTTCTTTTGTCCGTTCTGTGCCCACACGCCCACCCTACAGGAAGAGGGCGACCACACGGGTCTCAGAACACAGTGACGTCATCGCTGTCTCTCATCGCCGTGAGGACAGCAGGACGGAGCAGCCAAGGTGAGCGATCACATGGGTGTTCTCTGTGGGCCTTATCACTGAATCAATCCCCCCTTTGTACTGCTCGGTAGTGGGAGAGAGAGCCCTAGAGTTCTGGTCAAAAGTAGTGCTCTACGTAGGAAACATGGTGCCATTTTCATTGCGGCACCGGTCAAATTGCTCTGACCTATAGGGCTCCCGTCAAAAAGAGTGGGTCGTATAGGGAACAGCGTGTCATTTCAAAATCAACCTGAGTTAAATGTTCTGGTCAAAAGTAACACACTGTCGTATGAATAATGTGCTACTTTGTATGCAGCCCCATAGACAGTAATGAGACTGCCTATCTGCCAGGAGTGTAGCAATATACCTCTTACTGACCTAACTCTATAATAGCACATTGTTTGAGGCCAATAAAAACAAGGGTCTGAGAGGTAGAAGAGGTAGAATTTTCACACCATTTGGAGTGAGAAGCCAAAACTGGCATAGAGTACTGGGCCTATAAAAGTGCTCTTTTCACGAGTCAGGTGAGTTTACAGACCTGGGACGGCTTTAAAAAGAAAGAGAGCGAAAGAAAGTGGAGAATGAGGACAACAACAACATGGGGGACAATAGCATGCTCCACCTCTCAACAAGCAAAAACATAAGACATGAACACACACACTAACTGACAAAATTAGCAGCTAGCTGCCAGCTATCATCTTCAGCTTCCTCGAAGACTTGAGGATAGGCCCTCTCTGGTATCACCATTCCTTAAATATTTAGGAGGCTTCCATGGTCTCACTCTCTCACCCGTGCTCTCTCTCTCTTCCGCTCGCTCTCTTTCCCTCCCTCTCTCTCTCCCTCCCTCCCTTTCCCTCTCTCTATCTTTGTATCTCTCTAAGATATGTGAGATGTCAGCCAACGAGTCAACACCAGGTGAATATTCGCTTAGAGATAGTGGGAAGAGTTCAGAATGCTGCTTCAGCTCAGGCCTTGTGACCAGATTCCACTAATTAAAGGAGAATTTCACTATTTTACAACTTGATATAAATGGTTCCTTAAAAAAACCTAGGCCCAGCGAGGTCCAGTGGTCTGGGACACTGCCTCCAATGCACACATGCAGCAGCATGGGCTTGAAGCTGAAGGCCAGACTTGAACCCCATCTTGGCTGTGTGCTTCGAGTCGTTATTGTGCTGAATGAGGAATCTCCGCCCCAGTCTGAGGTTATGTGTGCTCTGGATCAAGGACCTCTTTGTATTGCACTCAGTTCATCCTTCCCTAAATTCTGACCAGACCCTGCCATTGAGAAGCATTCTCATAGCATGATGCTCCCACCACCGTGCTTCACTTCAGGGTTGGTATTAGCCGGGTGATGAGTGGTACCTTGGTTTCACCAGATGTACCGCTTGGCATTCAAACCTAATAGTAGAAGACAATCTTTTTTTCACTTCATGCTCTCATTGAAATGCCTTTGTCATAATCTCCTTACTGAGGAGTGGCTTCCATCTAGCCACATAAAGGCCTGATAGAGTGCAGCAGAGATGGTTGCACTTCTGGCAGGTTTGCTTATCTCTGCAAATAAACTCGGTTAAAGTGGCCCTTGGGTTCTTGGTCACCCCCCTGACCTACTGTGTGTTGTGGGATATTGCACAATTCTTCTAGAAGAAAAGCAGTTATTTTAAGAAAGGAAGAGGTGGAAATCTTCTTTGCACACTAGAACATCCCATGAAAGTTCCATAATGTTCAGTTCTGGTGACTGAATGTGTTTCACCTCATCCTGGTGTTCATAAACAACCCTTGATGTTGTTTAGCAGTGTTTAGGGGGAATAATCATCTTGGAATATTGGAACATCATAAGGGAACAGTATTTGCATCATAGGATGCGCCTGGTCCTGTAAAAAGGCCTCATATTCCTTGGTCTTTATACGACCATGCAGAGCAATCATCAGACCCAATAACTCCCACAAGATGGCTGCCCATACCTTTACAGATCCCTCACCATTTTTAACAATTGGCAGCAGACATTTTGGGCTGAAGGCATCCTTAGGCTTTCTCCAAATATAATTCCTCTGGCTGTAGGAAATAGGGTGATAGATGACTCGCCAGACCATATTATTTTTTCCATTGGTCAGGGGGCCAGGTTTTGTGCTTGTGTTATGTATCTTAATTTGTCAAAAGTTGTACTTTGGTGCATTAACCAACTATCCTGTGAAGTGTCCATTTATCCCTGTCGGTAAGCATCAACTTGTGACCACTGTTCCTTTTAGACAATGCAATTTGTCAGAATATGCTGTCATGATTTTTGAGACTGTTCCCCTTGACACATTGAATCATTTTGCAGATTTTGTGATTAATCCACTTGCAATTTGGGCACCGACTATTTGGCCTCTTTGGAACTCAGTTAGTTGCCTCATGTTGCTTTGAAAACTTAAATATCAAAGGTCTAATTGTCAGACCTCTTTTATAGCTGACACGTATGTAATCTTAATTTCCAATCAATGTACTCGAACATGACCTCTGGAGCTATGTTTGTGATTGTGATTTAGTTACTTCAAAGTCCTTTTCAATGTGGTGGTAAAGATAGATGAGCCAAACATCAAAAAAGTAGCGTCTCTGTCTTTTGTTTAAATAATATTATTTTTGGAATTCACAATAAGCACATTCATGAAATAGGTCTCTCAAACACACAAGGAAACAGGGGTTATAGGCAAAATGTTCCCCAACCAGTAACTTGAGGGACAAACTAAAAATAAATTTCCACTTGCCGAGGATTTAACAAAAGGCTCCTTAATGGCAGAGACATAGGCACAAAAATTAGGAGCTTATGTAAAAAGAGGACAGGAGCCTGTAGCAGGTGCCCCTGGTTGTACGTGATTGTCCATTACTCACATGCTGGTCGGGTTGCTGAAGGTCTTAGGTTCTGCAGTAGAACTGTCACAATTTCTAAAAATGAGTTTTTGCATTGTCATTACGGGGTATTGTGTGTGGATTGATGGCAACAAATATATATTTAATCAATTACAAATTAAGTCTATAACACAACAAAATATAAAGTAAAGGGATCTGAATACCTTCTCAAAGCACAATAGAAAAGACATTTTGCTTAAAGGGCAGTGGGCTGGATTGGAACTCCTTGCTCTGTAATTGGCTCATAAACAAAGCCAAAACGTATAGTGAAATTGTAAGAAATAGTGAGAATTATGAAAGTTCATAGCAGAGGTTTCTTTTTTAAGGGTAATCTTTAACTACTTCAGTTGACTTACTTTTACACTAAAGGTGAAGTATGAAACAATTATTGATGTGATTCTAAAACAGACTTCTTTTCAAAATTATTTGGTTATTTTCTTGCCTGATGTTTACGCATGCTAGATTTATTAAATTTATTTATTAATTCCCCTGCACTGCACAATTATATTCAGTTATCATCAGCACAGATCCCTCCTGCGATGTTAAATCTCCTTGCAGCCGTGATCCAGTTTCTTATGGACCTGCTCTTCTCTTATACAAACAACAAACCTCAAAGTCCACAAACATTATTTTGTTTGTGGATTGATTTTCAAACCAATTTTAGAAAATTTCTCACCCACTGAGAGTAACCTTTTCTAAAATTTGTCCACTTTAAGAATATAGTTGAACATCCCTGCTAAACTGATAGCATTCTTCTTGACTTTCTGGACTGTATCAGGGCAAAGAGGTCATGACAATATGAGCGACTGACACACAATACATAGATTTGTGTATTCATGAAATAATGCAGACATTTCTTGGCAATCCCATAGCACACTTCAATATTATCAGTTGCCAGGCTTCACTTTGGGGCTATTCCTGTTAATACATGTCAAAGTAAGACTTATCCAACAAATCTTTTAAAAAATAAGATTATAACAACAATGATTAGAATGAAAGAATGTAGCTAATTCAAGGGTATTTGCAACAGACCACATAAATCTTCAAAGGACAAGTTAAAAAAATACATAGCTAGCAACATTTATATTAACTACAGTAGCTCAATGTATTTTTACGTCATCACCACATGAAGCTTTGAAGTAAGTAATCGAAAGATTACACTACATTCTGCCTTCTGTTCAAAAAGTCAACTTAGGTTCGGATGGGCCCAACTTCCCATTATTGAAGAAACCATGAGTTCTGCTGTGTATCAGTTATTCCTATGATCTATCCATGAGATGAATCTCAGCCATTCCAGTGTAATCCAGGTAGACAGTGATCCAAAACGTACAAGCAACTCTACATCAGAATGACTGAAAAGCAAAACATTCTGTAACGGCCTAGTCAATGTTCAGACCTAAACCCAACTGAGACGTTGTGGCAGGACCTATAAAGGGCAGTTCATGCTCAATATCCCATAAATGTCACTGAGTAAAAGCAGGTCTGTGTGGAAGAGTGTGCCAAAATTCCTCCAGAGCAATGTGAGAGACTGATCAACAACTAAAGGAAGCATTTGGTTGCAGTCATTGCAGCTCAATGTGGGTCAAACAGTTAATGATTGTAAGGGGCACTCACTTTTACACAGGGGGGCATTGGTGCCGCGTTTCCACTGGTGCTTTACCCCGCTACCAGGGCTACACTTGTGATTTATGTTAATGTTGGCTCCAGATTTTTCTGTTTCCACTATACATTTGGTACCAAGGACTCAAGGAGGGGCTCACGTGGGGAGGGACGAGTAAACTATCAACGCAATTTGGTTTTCCGGTTATGAAAAAATTTTTTGGTAGTCAAATAAACAATAACGCCATGCTCAGTTTGTTTACAATACAGTGTTTGAACTTAAGTAATAAAACTAATTTCTTCCTCAAACTCCTGCGACTGACTCCTTCTCCACCTACACTCGTGACACTGCAACTAAACCAGTTTAATAAATATTTTGTCAAAACTATCTACCTTTAATAGAAGGATTTGGGAGAATTCTCTGGTAATTTTGTGTTGTTATAGGTTCTGCAGGCTACGTCTCAGTGCTCCGTTTTTCTATTGAGTCAATAGTCACGTATCACCTTCAGTCGTTCCAACTCTTTCCATTCTGAGTCTTTGCTTCCCTGGCCTGTACTGTTGCTTAATTTTCTTCATTTTATCAGGGATCTGTTTGTTAGATTGGATGAAACCCATTACGAGAAGCCTAAAGCAAACGATACACATCGCCATTCGAATAGAAAAACATGTTGCGTTTTCACAGCACGTAACGCGTCAATCCGCAAACCCTGTCCTAAGTCCTAAGGTCCGGGGCTTGGCAGTGAGAGCCGGGCTACTCGGCCATGGCCTAGTGGCCGACTGGCCCGTGTCAGTGGAAACAGAAAAAAATCTGGACTTTAGGGTAAAACACCAGTGGAAACTGGTTCGTTAAAGGGATAGTTCAACCTACGGTCATATTTGGGTGGAATTCCGCTTCCGCTTACCATTCTTGAAGACCCTCTGTCATAGCCTGGAATTAGCATTAGTAGCATTGCCCAAATACATGAATTAAAAATGTGAGTCCCGAGACACAAAAGCTGCACTGCAAGCGGAAATCTACTCCATAAGACATTGATTTGTATGATGTTCTGAATTAAATTTGTAACATTATCACATTAATATCCCACACTGTGTTGGCTGCAACCCTGCACCTCAAGATTTACGCTCATATACAACTATGGTGTAAAAAGTTATTACGCTCAGTGTTGACATGTGCAGGGCTGTTGCGTCCCAACCCGGATACTAGGGGCAGTTATGAGGGGAATACATAGCTAAATAGAGTTCAAGTATGATTCCAGAAGAGGGGAGATGTTTTTTAGAATGAGAGAGGCTTTTGTTGTAACCTTCAACTTGTAACCTTCAAATTGTAAAAATTAAGATTTCCTTAGCTTTTCGCGCATAAACTAAATCTGCAGTAGTCTCATGATTTGCTACACAACCAACATTGTCAAAATGTTGCAGAAACCCCCAGCACGCGAATGCACGTTTGCAATCGTGAATAAGATTTACCCGAGCGAATGTAACCTGCGATTATTATGGCCACCAGCGATGGCTTTTCAAAACGCAAATGAAAGAAATAAACTGTGATTATAAACCTGCACTCTTATCTTAAAGTAAATGACGTCAGCATCCAATGATAACCAATGAACACAATTTTCAGAGATGCAAAGCAAGCAGAATCACATGGCCTACTTGTATGGACGGAGTAGATGCGGCCCCGTCAAATGCAAATAATCATCCTTTGGGCAGATTGCTTCCCAACACACCTTTTCTCCTCAAATGTCGTGGTAAATTCCACATAATGTTTGATCTTGAAGGCAGCGCCATGTTACAGCTATCTAACAAATAGATGCCTAATCTATTAAACAATTCCTGTAAAAGTTATTCGATGCAACTCGTCCTGGCTGTGTTGTTCGGTGCATTTGAAAAATAAACCTTGAAACTTGAAAAAGATATAACCACAGGTAGGCCTACTGCCTATCATTGTTCTGAGAATTATGCCTATTGTCTATATTATCGAATATATACTCTGTTTTTACCAGCCATCCAACCAAAACCGGAGAAATTTAAACTGGCGCTTCCTCCGTCACTAAACTGGTTATGCGCGTCCACCTTTGCACGCATGATGATCACACACACAACAGAGGTGCGCAATTCATATTTTGGTTCAAATAACGATGTTTTTATAACATTAAATAATAAACTCAAACATACAACGTGTCATAATTATTTCGCGCACCTATTCTTTTTCAATTGAAGTAATCCAAAAGTAATCATACATGTTTTCAAAAGTATCTGTAATCCGATGACAATATTTTTGTTGGTAACGTAACGGATTACAGTTACTGTTTTTTTTACAGTTACTCCCCAACTCTGACCATAACCTAACCCTAACACCTGCACTGTTATGCCTAACCTTAAACATAACCTAACCCTAACGCCTGCACTGTTATGCCTAACCTTAACCATAAACCTAAAATGTCATTCATAACAAGTTTTCATTTACATTATTTTGTTTTGGTTCTCATCAGCAAGACAAATATTATATCCCTCATACAGTTTGTATATTGCATGCATGTCTGGGGAAAAACTACACTCACAAGTCAAATAATGAATGATTAGTCTTGAAAAACAGTTTCTGATTCAAAGGACTAGTGCAATTTAAATACTGATTCCCTCACTGTTTGACCCATTTTCCACTAGTCATCATGGCCACAACATCTTATTCCACTGCCAAAACGTTTGACAGCTGTAGTAAACAGAGATTTGGAATTACAACTATAGAATGGACATGCAGTTTCTCTTCATGTAACAACCATCCTTTGCAGTTCAAATAAATTTGAAGTTTGTTAGTTAGTTAACCAGACAGTTTTGGAAGAATGATTCAAGTTTTCCATTTAAACATTCCATTCATTGCTGTTAGCCCACAGTCATATACTGGCACAAATCAGTTGATCATAGGGCTTAGACAATTCCTAAATGTAACCAGTACTGCTATTGTGTCAGATAATAGAACACAGCTTTCCAAGAAAACAAACATAGAGACATATGGCCTGTTTACATATACAACCCCATTTCTAAAAAAAGTTGCATAAAATGCAAAAAACAAAAACAGAATGCAATGATGTGCAAATCATTTAACCCTATATTTAATTGAAAATAGTACCTTGGTATATTAGCAATACACCACAAATGGCTGAGGTATCTTATTGTCATTATAAACTGGTTACCAACATAATTAGAACAGTAAAAGGTTATTTCTGTCATTCCCATGGTAGATGACAATTTGACATCTGACATTACACAAATTTTTGCCAAGCAGCATTCAGGTCTCAAAGCTCTAGGTTACACTAGGTTACAATTTTGGATACATCACATAACTTTCTTTTATTTTCCCACATAAATCTAATTACTAATGCCAGTCATTTAAATGACACTGTTTTGGATTTCTTCCTGACCATGGCTGTTATTTTGTCTATCCCATTCTGGAACAGGCAGCTGGTAATAGTTTCTAGCTCAAACCCAGAGCGAACTAGGTGATCTGTTGATCTGTCCTTGAACAAGAAACTTCACCCTAATCGTTTCAGGGTTGCTGTCAAAAATAGCTGATGCCTTCTTCTGTCAGAGTTGGGATATGCAGAAAACACATCTCCATTTCACACCAACAAACTTGCGTGTGTGAAACAGGATATAAAATATATCTGGGGTATATATAAGCACCCTTTATTTAAACACTTTAGGGACTATTATGACATTGCCCCTCTAGTAAGTGTAACTGGATCACCTTTTGTGTCAAACCACTCAAATGGAGAGAGTGAGGCTTGAGGACGGATTCTGTGACTGGGTGCGTTTGGATATTTGTGAGCTGGTGCTTTGTTTTGGTTCTAAATGAAAACAAGAGCAGGGGGCCATTCTGTGGGATGTCAATGTCCTGCCGAGATCTACTTTAACAAATGAGAGAGAAAAATAAATGGATTGGTTTAAAAGGATACACTAAAACAAATTTCAGCCATCGCCCCATCTCTTAAAAAATGCATTCAAGTTAAAAGATGTAGGTAGGGGAAAATGTTCATAAATATTCACTTCTGGAGGTGTGGTAAAATGTTTTGAGTGCATCATGGATTCGATTCATTCATGCCAGGAAAAGGAGGAGCAACAGCACCACCGTCTTGCTGTTGGCTGAACCCCTCCCTTGAGATGAAAACACAAGGACCGCTACATCACACATTTGAATGGCAGAGGTAAATAATAAAGGGTTAAAAAAGAGCTATATCTACTACTAAAAGACCAAAATACGGGGTCAAATTTTCTCCAATAAAGTGTCAAAATTAAGAATACCATTAGATTTGACAGAGCAATAGAGGGAGATGATCACCAATGCCTGGCCTATGTTTTAAACAGTATGGACTTCATTCCTTTACACATAAAGAAGTTGTTTCTGAAACTGAGCACAGGCCCATCTGGGTCTGTCTCCTGATAGCATTTTTAGCAGTGTTGGGCCTGGTTTCCCAGAAAGCATTTTAAGGCAATGTTCACAGACTGAACCAAAGGATCCTGGGCTTCATGCATTTAAAACATGGCACTGGACAGATATTCACTGCAAAGCGAGCCAAAATATATTTGATTCACTTTGATAATCAGCTCCTAATGAAACTGAACAGCAGGTCAGTGAAAAGTGAAGACGTAGAACAGAACTCCTCTGTTTTTGCTAAATAACCTAGTGTACTCGGTATATGCAGCCTATGCAGATTATATAATCAACTCCAGTGTCTATAGACCCTTTTCTGTTTCATTGGGACCCAAAGGTACGCTCATTCATTTTCCATGTATATTGACTGAGGAAGTCAGGGAGTATCAAATTATCAGATAATCAGATTACAGATAACTATTATTTCTTTGAGAAATTCAAATAATGTTACAAATCCAATATAACAGATACAGACAATAGACATGTCCACAAGTCCTTCTATAGTTATCTGAGTCAAGTCACGTGCCTGTTAACCATAAGTGACATTATCACTAAAACAACATATCAATTATTACAGAGTACATTAGCAGTGGTTGAATGAAGATGATCTATTCATTAAAAAAATATACACAAAAAAATAAACAATTTTAATGCTAGCTTTAGGATCTTAAGATACCACTAACAGGTATGATACTCATGTCCTACAGCATGGCTACCCAATGCTGTTCCTGGAGATCTACCATCCTGTAGATATTCTTTCCAACCCTAATCTAACACACCTGATTGTAATAATTAGTTGGAGATCAATCTAAATCAGGTTACTGGCAAATAGGGTTGGAGAGAAAACCTACAGGACAGTAGATCACCAAGAACAGGATTGGGCAGCCCTGTCTACAGAACAAGTTCAAAAAGGCCATACACAGGGGCGTAGGTTTCATTATATGTAAGTGGGACACGCCCCCCCCCCACCTTTTGAAAATGGCATTTCCCCCACACCTTTTATCAACTGAACTCTATTAAGAAAAGCTCAAAATCTTTAGAACGGTGTGGTGGCAGTACAGTTAGCAACTGCGTAATTCGAATAAGACTGGTTTTAGGACCACACGCAGGCAATTTGCTTTGAGGTAGGTGCTGGAAAGGTCTGGTTACCGTAATAAAGTAGAGGCTACCGTTGCTACTAGCAACTTGTGATGAGAAGTTGAACTCTTTCTGCTGACTCGGATCTTGTCAAGTCGTTCAGTAAAAAGTTTGAATCTTTCGAGTCATTTCATTCATTTGAATCAGAAATGCCTACAGATGCCCCCACCCCCTCCACCCCGGGGCCAATGAATGCTCATCATCATAATGTTGTTTATGTGACTTTTCTACTTAAGCAAACGCTTGTTTTACTCTCTGTTTATCATTACAATCAAAAATCAAATACTACATTAATGACTGTAGGCCATGCGTCCAAATATCTGTTACAAACATGTATTTACAATGCTACTTTCTTGACCAACTTTTCTTTGAGAACATCAAACTAAAACCTGTTAGACAGAGAGTAGGCAACTGAGCTGGAAGCAAGCAGTTGGGGTAGAACTCTGCAGGCAGCCATTCAAATGAACGAAACAATCGTTCAGTTGAACGATAAAACTGAACGTTCACAATTCTTTTTTAATTAGGCAAAGGCTCGGTGTACGATTTCATTTGTTTATCATTACAATCAAAAATCAACTAATACATACATTTTTTAGGCCTACCATGTGTCCAATTATCTGTTACTAACATGTCTTTATAATGCTACTGTCCTGATCTATTTTTCTTTATGCGAACGTGAAAATTCCGTGGTTGGGTAGAACTACTCTGCCAGTCGTTCAAATGAACGAAACAACCGTTCAATTGAACAATAAAACTGAACGAGTCAGTCATTCACAAGTCTTTTTTACTTAGGCAAAGGCAGTGGCTCCGTGCTCGTTTTCACAGATAATTTCTTAACTAAGCAATATTAAATGAAATGGGTGAAGGCAGTCTTTTTCATGTTTATGCTAGCAGAAACAAAGAGATTTTGTGTCCACCAGTGCACACACACCATATGGCCAAAAGTATGTGGACTCCCGACCATTACACCTATGAGCTTGTTGGCCATCCCATTCCAAAACCATGAGCATTTGCAAAAAAAAAAATGTCCCCCTCACATTTGAAATCAAACCTACGCCCCTGTACTTACACCTTATACTACTAAGACAGGTAAGCTCAGATATATAATATGCCGTATTGGTTGGCTATATTGCACTTCAGCCCAAATTAATATTCAGACTGAAACTCCTATGGTAGCTGTGAAAGAACACATTGGGGTGCCAAGGTGGCCTAGTGGTTAGGGCATCTGACTCATGTCCAAAGGATCCCTGGTTCCAATCCCCCTCCTGCCAAGGTGAAAGCTATGTCGTTCTGTCCCTGGGCAACACTGTTAAACCAAACTGCTCCTCCTCCATAAAATTCCTCTAAGTTTGTAACTGAAAATAACAAATGGTTCTTAATCCGCTGGTTAAATAACAGAAAAAGCAATGCCAAGTAAAGATAGGCTGCATTTGTACAACACTACATTAACTAGCTAGCCTCCTTACTTTGCTAACAGTTGCCTAGACCTCTGTGGATATATTTCAAGATGTCTGATGTAGTTGGTCCAGCTTTTTTATTTTTGTTTTATATACTCTGCATAATGCACTCTGCTTGTTCAATATTTCTTTGGTATGAATATTGGTAAAACCAAAAGAAAGTACCAAGGGCACATGTGGAGTTGCCCTGCTCATGCAATTCCACACACCCTCTCCTCACACGCTATACTAATCCCACTATTCCCCCGTCAGTCAGATGTAAAATGAAAGCACACTGTACAGCAGCACATTATTGACACAAAGCTATAGGAACAAAAATAAAAAAGTGTATCTTTGTCACTATTACAATATTTTAATCTGAACCAAAAATAAATGCAACATCTAAAGTGTTGGTTCCATGTTTCATAAACTAAAATAAAGGATCACAGAAATGTTCCATATGCACAAAATGCTTATGTCTCTAAAAAATGTTTGCACAAATTACATCTCTGTCTGTGAGCATTTCTCCTGTGCCAAGACAATCCATCCACCAGACAGGTGTGAAATATGAAGAAGGTTAATCAATACACAGACACAATTGGCAGTCTGAATTCAGGAATTTCCAACAGATCTGTTGCCAGAGAATAGGACGTCATTTCCCTACAATAAACCTCCACCAATTTAGAGAATTTGGCAGTACATCCAACCTGCCACACAACCAAAGCCCAGACCTTGAATTCCAGCTTTTTTGCGGGATTTTCTTAAAACAGGGATTGTCTGAAGCTGTGCGTTTGCACAAGCAAATAATCTTTGCACAAACTGTCTCAGGAAGCTCATATATGTGCTCGCCATCTTCAGCAGGGTCTTGACCTGAGTGCAATTTAGTGTGGTGTTGATTTCTGTGTGGGTCACTGGCTCACTGCTTAAGTGGCTGAACCTGGTTTGGATTTGTCAAGAACCGAGACACCTTTGGGACAATCCTTTAGCTTTTCTCAAACTATTTTGAGAATGTACCATTGGCCTACATACAACCGTTTGACAGCATTAGCTCAGTTCTTGCCAATTTGATGTCCGATCAACTCGCAGGTTTATGGGGATTTTTTATTTCAGTGTTTTTTCTCTTTCTCATAGCTAAAACAAGTTATGATTGTTTGGACCAATATATTTCGCACACTGCAACCGTAGACTTCACAGCATAACCAAATGCAAGTCAATAGGGAGTGAAAATTTGCAGCATCCTCCCTTTGTCTGTCAGTCTCTCATAAGGATGTGTACACGTATACCACAGACATAAATACGCCCCTGAATGTGTTTGTGTGTGATCCACTTGCCATGCTGCAAACACACTCTCGGGTTCAACAAAGGGAAAATGTATACAATTGGGCATAGTGTTAGAATTGTGGTTATTTTAAGGGTTCATGCATTATAGGTTATATTTAGGGTTAGGTTTAAGGGGTCGGTTTAGTTTAGGCAAAAGGTTTAGGTTATTGAGGTTAAGTTTAAGGTCAGAGTCGGGGTAAGGATTAGATTTAAGCTTAGTGCTACGAGACAGGGAACCTGGGTTTCCAGTCCCAACAAAGATACACATACAAATGTGTGTGTGTGTGTGTGCGCCTGTGTGTTATGTGTACTCATTTGTGAGCATGTGTGTGGATTTGTATTGTTGCGTGGTATGTATGCTCACAAGATCTGGGAAAACCAGCATCCGCTTGCAAGAGACCTTGGACTGGGGCGTAGGTTCAACTTTCAGCAAGACAATGATCCTAAAATCACAGCAAAGGCTTTACTAAGGGGGTTTAAAACATAACACAGTGTTCTTGAAAGGCCAAGTCAAAGCCCTTAAACAACTGTAATTGAAAATCCGTGGCAAGACTTGCCTTAGGTAGGCATTATTATCCAACTATCTAACTAACTTGAGAGAGCTTGAACAATTTTGCCAAGACAAACGAGCACACACATTTCAGGAACCAGATGTGCAAAGCTGGTAGAGACTGTCCCCAAAAAGACTGCAAAATATTGAGAATTACCACGACAGTCTTCCCTTGCTATACCCAATTTACAGCACTCCTTATCCATCTAGCGCATTTGTTTTTTTATGTCTAACTGCCTTATCTTTGAGATTAAAACAATATTTCTGCACCTTGACAGTGTTGTATATGCAGTGTTAACCAAAAAAAGAGAATACAAAATTTTGTTAACCATTTATTCAGAATAAGAAAAATTTCATTTGGGATGTAGTTATAATGCTGCACACCAGTGTTATTTTATTTGCACTTTTTAGTTTATGTTTTAGAGAATATTAAAAGTATACAAAACAAAACCTGTTTTCTTTCTTGATCTCTCGCATTTTACTTTAATCTTAAACCGTATACAAAAAAACTATTTTTATTTTTAAGTAGCCTATATTTTAAGATTATAATGACGACATAGACATAAAAATAAATATATCGTCGTTATATCGTATCAACGAAAAGTCGAATATATCGTAAAGTAAGTTTTGGACCATATCGCCCAGCCCATACAATGGCCTATCTGTAGTGGTTATTATTTAACACAGCCAGGAAAGCCCCCACCTCTTGCACATTGGGATAGAAGGCAAACACATTATTGATGACACCAGATTGACTGTACAGTAGGCTAGATGCGGAATAACTAGCTAACTACGATTTAGGGTACAGCATTGGAATTTACCCTAGTTAAAGTTCCTCTAAAGCGTATTTAATTTGTAAATATCACAATGATGGGAAAGTTGTTTTCTACTAGGGCTAGGCTAATTAATGGTAACCTACGTTAGCAGTGTACGGTAATCATATTTCCAGGTCACTGTAGCTAGTGTAATTTAGAGGAATCCGGCATTTCTTGCATTTAATCGCAATTACAATTAAGGTTGCCAACTTCACTTTCGAGCAGCACTAAACTATGACTGAGGATACATACAAATGGTAAAGCTATGTAGCTGGCTAGCTAAATACACTGTCCTCCACTCCCATGGTCCAAAATTGAGCTATGTATATTTGCAGCACAGACCATGATTAACGTTCGCAAATGTAGAGGCATTAACATTAGGTGCCTAACTAGCTATATATACTACTGAATACAATGTAAATATTAATTCAGTGTTAGCTTACCATGATTGGTCGATCCTGAATTCGCTACTCCATCCGATTATGTTGGTCTTTCCACAGCCTCCATTTATATCCATTTGGCTCGCCAAACTTGTATTTATTTTTGCTTATGGTTTGCTGTTTGTCTAGTGTTGCTAGTCCGTCTACTGTAGCTAGTCCTTGGTAAAACGGTTCTACTGTCCGTGGGTTGACTACGGTTAACTATCTGAGTTATTGGGATAGGCAAGTTCCCACTCTTGAGCAGGCCTCATTTTCCTGCCAAATCATGCATGACCAATGTAAGGTTTTCATTTATCTTCAAAGCATTTTATTGTCTGATCCTTTCAACGTTATTATGACCATTTAGTGCGACTTGAAAGAAAGATGTATACATACTGTACTTTTCAGTTTCTTTTGTTACAGTATGCAGCGCTTCAGTTTGGCTTTTAACACGCAAGGTGACACGAGCCTGCGCTGTCCTGCTTTGCGCTGATTGGCCTATTTCGAGGGTGTGTTCGCAGCATGGCAAGTTGACGACAATGAACGCACCTCTTCCATGTCCAGTTCATCTCATTCTGGCTAGTGTGGCTTACAAGTAAAACCGTACCACTGCTCTCTCTCTCTCCTTCTCCCTCAGTCTGTCTCTCTCTGTGTCTTTCTCTACGGGCTATTTTCAGCTTTCAGGAACCCATGCCAAAAAGACTGTTTCTCAGCGGCTCTGAATTCCTCGAGAAAGCAAGCCTGCATCTCGTTCCGTTTATTACACAGATGTGGTCAATTTCGCACGATTCGTCATGCTCGCTGCGCTGCAGGCTAAAGCGATAAATAATCAAACCAGACGGAAATATTTCCCATTAATGGCATGATCATGATCATCATAACTTTGGTTGACAATTAGAAGACGATTCTCTTTCCCAGGAGGATCGGATAAGATGCGGTACAGTCTAATGGGGATGTGATTGCCTGGCCCAGCCTGACCAGGCTAAATATAGAAGCTTATCTGGCAAAACCGAACACGGGCCAGAACCACCCATAAAACGTTGCTTGACACATTTGGCATAAATAACAGATCGCAAGCAGTGTGCAATATAAATCTAATATAACATATTCATTACTCTTATATTTGGGGCTAGTCAAAGTGAAGGGCCAAGAAGCCTTAGTAGGCTAGTGTGGCAGCTAGTTTATCGCTGCAGTCTATATAAAATCACATCACTGACTCAGCTAAGGGGTCTGGAGCATAATTGGCGAAGATGGCCTATGAAACATTGGACCAACATTCCTCATTCTAGCTTTGAATTAGCACTTTCTTGAATTGTTAGAGATATTTACTACTATTTCACACACACACACTACCACACAAATTTTGTGTTTCTGTGTTTCTCTCATAGTGTTTGGTCTGCCTGTAGGGGGTGGCGTCTGAATGATGCAATCCCTGCCAACCATTACCAGTATGTCACTATTCCTTCCACAGGTCTCATTGTCTGTCTGTCATGTAGTGCTCTTACCCCCCTGTCCTCTGTCCTAATTTCTTTTTCTCTCTCCCCTTATTGTCCTGGGCTTACCATGTTGGCATACCAGCCAGCTTCTGCCAGGGGTCCCACCATTCTGAATACTATGTCAATTTAATCAGAATCACATCCATACTTCTTCAGTCTGTGCCCACATGCTCCAGTTAAGAACATACTATGCCTCCAGGACAGCCCCAGACCCTGCATAAACTAGGAGTCCACTGACTGTCTATGAAAGAAGTAAATGTAGTGAATATATAAAAATATAATGACAAAGCCAATGTATTAAAATCCAAATTCAGTCTAGGCCAGGGCAGATGGGAACAATTATAACACTCATTTATATAGGCTACTGTTTCCATATTTGGTAGTGGAAAATAAGATTGCCAATAATGTTTTCCTTTGTATCTATCAATTATTCAAAGTATTACATACATTTTTACTACAACAGATGTGCAGTTATTATACATGTTATTAGGCTTATATAGCTGCATGCCAAAAACCTGTTGGCATGCCAACATGATTCTGACATGGAGATTTATAGACTGTTTACATCTTCTGCAAATGTTTTCCTTCCTCCTATACAAGCAACAACAAGAGACACAGTTCGAGGTTTCTTAGCCAAACACCAGTAAATAACCACCTACTCATACACACTTTTTTTTAACAAGAGGGGTTTTTATGGCAAGTCGGTACTTTCAGTGGACACTCCCCTCCTAACCTTGGACGTGGATGTCTCGGTCGCTGATTGGTTGCTGAGCTTGGCTGACAACACCTGCTTGACTCCTTCATCTAAATTAACACCCGCCTGCTCTGGGAAATATAGGCAGCATCCCTGCCGTCCGGGTGCTCAGTCGTCTCTCTCGCTGCGTTGCCTTCCTTTCTGAATACAGTCTACAGTCGTGAGTTACTACAGACAGAGAGCAGACTGGCTTGATAGACTGGCGTGTTTCCGATACAACACTGCATCATTGTTTCAGAGCAGAGGGAAGGCACACTAGCACAGGTTAACTATCAATCTGCACAGATAGAGGCAGTAATGTTGGTGAAATTTGCTATAGCGCTGCTGGTTATGACAGTTTTGGAGCAAGTGATTGGATTAGATCATATTGATGTTCATGACAACCCGTCAGAGAAACCCGCGAGCCAGAAAGGACGCATGTCTTTGCAAAACACAGGTAAGAGGGAACGCGTTCTGGCGGACATCGCACGCACGCGCATACACATTTGCACATAGAGCGAGAGAATTAGAAAAAACAACTTCAAAGTTGGGTCAACGTTGAATTTGTTTTAATATAAAAATATTGATAGTAGGTTAAACTTGCATGAGCGGGACCGCTTGCTTCTGTGCACGTGCTCCCACGCTGCTGTTGCGCTTATGGAGGAACACGTTCGAAATCTCTCGCGCTCTCTGGTTTCTCTCTATCTGTTTCTTGAACGAAATACCGGCATTTGCCTATAATGGATGAGATTTCCTTTTCCGATTATCCAGAAAGTGGATATCTTGTAAATAGATAGAGACATATTAAATATGTTAGTAAACTATTAATAGATAGGCACAAGGTAGGTAATGATAGGTCATGTATACAGCAGCGCCTCTAGGTGTGTGTTTGTGTGTGTGTGTGTGTGTGAGTGTGTGTGTTTTAGATGTTTTACTGTTTTCCGTCCTTCGGGTAGACTATGCCTGATACAACGTGCTTGGTTCAAAGTTAGCCAACATCCAGGAGATCCATTGGCAACCAGTATGCGTTCTGCATTTAAATGAAACAAACTGGGCAAAATTACTGAAGAGCAGGCTACCACAGTTGAGCGATTATCATGTATCTTAAATGGAGTCTACTCTAGGCTCAACAGTTGATTTTACTCTAACTTGCTGATAAGGAATGATGCAATCGCCTAGAGCATGCTGTTATATCTGCATTCTGAACAGGAAAGCCTCTTCCCTGACAGATACCATGCCCTACAGTCTATTATTTTAAAGAAAAGCTATCCTATCCGTATAAGCTTATCAATATAAAATCGTGAGAATATAAGGTGTTTAACCTCTTAATGGTTGTAGATGCATGAACGGCTCAGATTTAGCTATGCACAGTATAGTCCCTCAGTCAGTCAGCCAGTTAGAGTCCCACACCACACCACTGTGTAATTCAATGCACGTTGCGGCCAGCTCGTACGATCCAGGCGCATTCCCATGTAAACGCCAACACAAGCACTCACTGCCGACAGCGGCTCACTTTTCCTGCAGCGCACGAAAGTTCAACCCAGTGCCTACATACCTACACCCCTCCCCTTATCTCTCTCTCCCTTTCACACACACAAGCACACACATTCTCTCTTTCGCTCTCTCACACACACGCATACACATCTCAGAAAAGAGCAGTCCTTGTTGACAACATCATCATCATTTCTCAAATACTGTAAGTCTAGTTATTTACTCTGTCCTGAGGGCTTGTGAGATTAATCCGTCTACATGCTATATAGGCTATAAAGATCACACCTACAGTGAGACAGTGTTGAAATGCTATGTAGGTTTATTAAAGGCATACAGGGACCAATATGATGTTCATTCATTAATCACAAATGAGATCATTAATTAATCTGATTCTGGAGAAGCAGAATAAGAGTTAATTGCCAAATTACGTTTAATGTTTTTTTTAAATTTCGGATAATATCTACAATAAAATAAATTCTCATGCTCTCCCATTCTCAAAACCCCATATTGACTTGCACAGCAGTGTAGGTAAGTTATTCTATCCCACATGGACAGACTGCCTCAGTGGTCAGTGGCATCACAACAGATCGATTTCAAAATTTGAAGTTTGTCACAATCAGGACAACAGCTATGTACAGTATTTTGTCACTGTCGGATGCAAACCTTGTAACGCCAATGTTTTTTTTTCTGAATCGATAGTATTGGTTCCCCATAATGTCTTAATGAATGTTTCTGGAACCAACAAACAGTTACAATTTCACTTTCCATGAAATTGAGACTACTTACAGTAGACATGATGTATTGTGATGGTGACACTTTAAGATATGATCAAAATGAATTCATCCACTAGCTAAAAATGTCAAGATTGTATTGTGTTTCTGCACAAAAAGGCAACCAGATTAGTTGAAAATATGCCAACACAAGACAGTAACATCAACCCCTGTGTTCACCTTCTGATTGGTAGCCATTCGGTGTGGCAAAGAGAGATCAATCAAAACAGAGGACAAAGTAAACAGACAGGAGGTTTTCATTTAGATCAAGGGATTACCTTCTTCCCTGGCCTGATAACAGTTACACCTAATGCTTAATGTAATACATAAAGTGAAATATTTTTACTTGGATTAGAAAGTTTGGCAGCTCGCCTGCCTGTGGCTAAATTAGGAATAGCACACCTCAACGTTGAGTTATTAGCCTTTATCAACCACAGTTTGCAACCATTGTAACGTATGATACACAAATTGTGTCTTAATAATGAGTACACATTCTGTATTTGAGTCAGATGATAAAATAATAAAGCATGTCAGTTGGTGGAGATTGACAGCAGAAATGTTGATTCATTCACTTGTTTAGACATGGACCGTTTTAATCAGTGATGAGAAAACAACTATTCACTACAATGTGCGCAAAAACTCTAAACTGCATTGTAACTTTTTTTTATTGTAAAATAGCAAATAGTTAAATATTAAATATTTGATCCAAAATGGAGTCAGATTGAACTTTCATGAGGTTTTGTTTATTAATGTTAAAATCAGACCTTTTTCTCACTTCCTGAAAACTTGCCATTTTGGAGTTTAGGTGGTTTGCTTCAGAGAGCAACGTAATGACTTGAAAACAATGTAATGACTTGAAAAGTGGCAATGATCCTATTAAACTCAAATAGACGAACAGTTTGGTAGGTTGTTTTGGTGGATATGCAGTTGAGCCACTGATTGATTCCAAGGGTTGTGTGTTCAATCCCAGTGCCAAATAATCCGGTTGTGTGTGCAGCCATATACAGTATATGGCTTTTCTAAATCTTAACCTTTAAAGATGTATTCCAGGAGTTTTGGCCAAGGGAAGTATAAGTGGTACTGTCGAGCCAAAACTGGTCCCTAAAATATGCTCTACTCTAGGAGTATTTTAGACCATTCTTCTTGCCAGATTAGCTCCAGGTACTTCAGGTTGGTTGCAAAAATCTTGTCAATGTAAATTTTCAAATAGTGCCACAGATTCTGAATGGGATTGAGATCAAAAATTTGACTGGCCCACTGTATGACATACAGCCGTTGTTGTTGAGCCATTCCAACATTGCTTTGGCCTTGGGATAATTGTTCTGCTGAAAGTTGAAATACCTCCTAAATGTTTCTTAGGTGACTGAAGCAGGTTTTTTTCTGTGGACTGAAGCAGTATTTCTCTGTATTTTGCTCCATCTATTTGTACTTCAATTTTAACAACATGTCCTGTGCCAAGCTTCCACTTCCTGATTATTGATCCAACTGTGCTGGGATATCCAACCTGGGATATCCAGTCTGGGATATCCAACCTGGAATATCCAACCTTGTGGATATTTTGTACCCTTTTCCTAATCTATGTATTTTTATTTCTTTATCTCTAATGTCAGTATAGTGCTCTTCATTTTGAAACCAATGGTACAGTACAGTAATTGATTTTCAGTGTCAGTGTTTAAAATAAACAAACAAAACCACATTTCAGTGTACCATTTGTAATTCAGTAATATGAGAGAATTGTTCAGGGGTGTAAATACTTTTGAATGGTACTGTATGTTGAAAATATGTATTATTATTTCTGAAGTTAGATATTGATATGAATGAATAGGCAGATTCATCCTAATTAGGCAATTGGATATTGATTTCATAGAAATATGAAGGCTACACATTACACAACCCTTTACAGACACCAAAAATGGCTGCTTTTCTCCTTTGGGATGGCATCTTTCTAAATATCATATAATTTGAGGTTGACAGGCAGACTTTTCCCTCTCTCCTGGTCATTTAATTTCAGTCCACTATCATTTGTTTTATTCCTGTCCTTCTTGGCTGCTGCCGCCCGGGCGTTGTATAAGGTTGTATAAGAAAGCTAGGGGTAGTGAGAGACCTACTAGAGCTCTAAACTGCTGTTAGGTATATATCATCCCTTCTATATAGTTGGATGCAGTTGTTTCAATGTAAAGATCACCCACTGCACTACCTTATCCTCTATACAGTTCTATTGACCATGTACATGGGGCTCAAAAGTGCACAGCAGCATTAATAGGATGCCTGTTGTGAAACAGCAGCCAGGCTAGGCAGTCACACAGAAAGACCACGTGAAAAGCAGAAGGATGTCAAATATGCATATTGGCAATACAAAAATGAAAATTGTATAGTAGCTAAAATAACAGTCATTTATTTGTTTTATGCCAGCAAATCAGACACCTGTTGACTTCAACTAATAGAAGCCACAATAGAAATGCATCCTGCAACTTCTACACATTCTACTCTGGTACTGAACATTGTATCTGTATCTGCAATGCACCATACTCATGCCAGGCAATGCAGATGGATTCTGACGCAGAACCACACAGTAATAATCTGTTTGTCACCCTGCGTTGATCTGCACACCCCTCTGGTCTCTCTCTGTCTTTCTGTAGAGAGAGGGGAGATGCTGCTCTCTTCTAGTCTCTGCTTCTCTTGTGTGGATGGCTGGTGACAGTAGTCTAGCGCAGTGACTGTAAAGAAAGATGGTGGTTCCTACGGGGGCGTGCGGGGTGCGTGCCCTGGGGTCCTCACAGCCTGGGGATCCAGAACAAAGTATTGTTCTTTCTCTGTTTTCCCTAACAGAGTGATCCTGTCCTGTTCCGGTCTTCCAACAGGAAAGGATGACAACCTACAAAAGTTGCATTGTTATTAATAAGACAGACATACATTGACAAAGAAACAAAGAAGGATAAGGACAACCTTCAGTACTGACCCAAGATGTGGATTTGAGAAAGATGGCCTGGGGTTTTTTCTCAACCCTAGAATTGTAGCAGATCCTTGGGTTTCAAGACCACCGTTGACCACAGTGTCTACCTCTCAGAGTGCAAGAACCTTAGAGTGACCTGCAAACATCTAGATGATAGCTCATTCATGAAGGTTCACCTTCTACAATATCCTCTACACCCCTTTGTCATTCATTCCGCGGCTGGAGCCGCATCTTAGGGGGTGGGGTACTGTCACTTCCTGGCACGGCAGGCCTGCCAGTGAGATCCAATGCCCTTTCTCCCTCATTAGGAGCACAGACAACTGTTTGTTGTCATTGCCTTCACCTGTGTTCATTATCACCTTCCCTATTTAAGTTCCTTCTTCCCTAGTGCATCTTGTCAGTTATTCTTTTGGATTCCATTCCTTTTTGTAGCGTTGTTCAGTTCATGCCTTGTTTTAGTTTTATTATGTCGTAATTATTTTTATTAGAAGTCCTCCATTCTCCCTGCGCCTGTGTCCTGCCTCCTACATGCAACGTTACGGTATTACAAAAATCAATGCTTCTATCTACACCTTTACATGCAGAAATAAAATTGTTTCAAACAATCTATTTGAAAGTTATAATATACAGTAAAGTCACATTCAATTATAACAAGTCGTCTTCCACTGGGAATTCACTAATCAAGTTATGGAATTGGCCAACTAAAACTAAAGCATCAACTTTTAATTTATCCTGCAGGTAATTTCCCTTCCTGTGGAGTACAGTAACTAGAATCAGTTTTACACAGCTCTGAGGAGATATGTGGAACCTTGAGGATTAACCAATCTTGTGACCGTGTTTGATCGGTATAACATTTCCAAGTAATAATAGGTGTAAGGTAGTTTGGTAGTTTATGGAGAATTGCTTTAATATACATACAAAAGCCAGTGTTGGGACCTTCTAGCAGTCAGTGATGTCCATCCCACTCCCTGATACAAATAACACAGATGAGTACTAAAAACATCACATGTAATAAAATGAAGACCTGGTGATGAAGTGAATATAAACATTTCAATGTTGTAAATTACTTCCCCGTAGTCTTGTTAATTGTACAATTTTCTTTCTACCATAAAAATTAAAAGAAACTGTTCCGCTGGAAGAAGAATAGTTAGAATAGTCTCTGTCTGTTTTGTTAACTTGTCTGTATGTGACAAACAAGATACCTCTCAGAAGGAAAGCTTTCAATTTGGAAATCATCTATTGTGCACATCTTTGATACCACAGCGTCTGACTTTTGAGCTCTATGGAAAAGCATGCCTTTAGTTTTGGCTGCATTCAGTACTAACTTGAGGTCCATAAGTGAGCACTGGGTGGTGTCGTAAGTGTTCTGCAGGAGAGACATAGTTCTGAAAAAATAGGAAGATGTGGAATTAAGAACAGTATCATCTACAGAAAGGTGGATTTAACAGTTCTTAACGAAGAAACCAATATTATTTATAGATAATTTAAACAATAGCGGACCTGAAATTAATCCCTGGGGCACTCCTTGGTGACCTGTAGAAATAGTGACTGAACATTTCACCACTGACAAGCAATTTGATTTAAATCAGGACAGTTTCCTCACTAACTTTAAATTATTTTCTGTATGAAAAGCTTTGAATAGGTCAATTAAGAGGGAAGCGCAATTGCTGCTATTTTATCAAGAGGCAAAACAATATATTATGTCTACAAGGGATGCAGCTGAAATTGTACTGTGTCCTGGTTAAAAGCCTGGCTGAGTTGAATTCAAGATACTTTTCTGAGAAAAGAACAAACAAAGCTGCGTGTTAACCAGCTATTTCAATATTTTAGTTACGCACTAAAGCTTTTAAATTGGTAGAGCATTATTGAAGTTCCTGCAGAACATGCTTTTGTAAAGGTGAAACATGGGCTTTTTCCAAGTCTTGGAAATAGCTTCAGACCTAGGAAAAGATATGAGTTACACCCCACAACCCCACATCACCATTGCCATTGAGGACAAATGCTTGTGATTTATTAGTATTATTTGTTTTTTTCTCTTCCTTCTAGCACTGACTTTGTTTCTAGGTACTTAATTGAGTAAGGTGTACTTACTACTATTATGCTGTGTGGTTGTCCCAGAAACCACTAACTGTAAGTCACTATGGATAAATTGCTAAATAACTAAAATGTAAGGTTAAAAACAAGGATAACACGGAAATTACTGCTTTCAGATGGACTATGTGGCCTATGTAACTGACAATGACAGGTCTCTCTCCATCTCCCTCTCCCGCTATCTCCCTCTCCCGCTATCTCTCTATCCCGCTATCTCTCCATCCCGCTATCTCTCCATCCCGCTATCTCTCCATCTCCATCTTTCTCTGTTCTTCTCCATCTGTCTCTCTCCAGCTGAAATCCAACACTGTCTGGTGAGTGCAGGGGACGTGGGCTGCGGTGTGTTTGAGTGTTTTGAGAATAACTCCTGTGAAATACGTGGCCTGCAGGAGATCTGTCTGACTTTCCTGCACAACGCTGGCAAGTTCGACTCCCAGGTAAGGCATGACCGTGGGTGGAGTGTATGTGTTTTAAGTGCATGGCCTCCATGTGTATGCTTACATACTCTCTTAGAAATTAACGTTTAAATGTGTTATGAAAGTGGTACCATCGCTTGTCACTGGAGTGGCACCTTGTAACTTAATCATTTGTACTTTTAGTTATAGGTAAATAACTGTATTCACTTCATACCTCAGATTGTGCCTTTCTTTCTTCCAGTCCATAAGAACAAAACTATGTTTTTTTGCCATAAAAGGGTGCTACTAAAGTGACAGTAATTTGTAATTTCTAGTAATTCAGTAATTTGACAATGAAGTACATTCCTTGTAAGTGTCAAAAATCCACCATGGGCCACTTTAAACTGATGCAGCACATTTTAGGGGTTTAAAATGAAAAAAAAAAAAAAATATTAACATAAGTTAATAATTTTAGTTTAGAGATAACCAAGAAACAAATGCCTTGTTTTTATCTTAACCCATTCAAGGTTTATTGGAGATTCTGCCCCTGTGGGATTTCCAACATTTGGTTGATTAATTAAAAGACCAGATTAAATGTATTATAAGATAATCTGGAGCAGTGCAAGAATTAAAGCTACATGACAGTCATGCTTTCCTGTTTGACTTGTACTTTTTATTTTTTTTAAACATATTTTAACAGGTTAGTTGACTTGACAACACATTCTCATTTAAAGCAACTACCTGGGAGTAAACTTTCCATATTTTAGTGAAGGCTTTTCATGCTAAATTCATGTTGATTTTTGAAAATGTCTTATGAAACAAACCTTTTTTCAAAGCCTTATATTTTTAATTCAGCACATGTCATTCTAAATTCTGCTAAGACACAACTGCAGTTGAAAAGCTGATATCTTTTTTTGTAAGGGCCTATTCCCTTAGAGCACTCAAACTCAACTCTGGACCTCAAAGCCAGTTCCACTCCGTTTTTTCATTGCAACTCTCTAAACAGGGACTTAGTTAGACCTGGGTCACCAGGTGAGTGTTATTAATGAAGAGGTAGAAAAGAAAACGAGCAGGCTCTAGACCTTGTAAGCGGCGTTTCTTAACCCTACTCCTGGGCGCCACCCTGCATGTTTTAGATCTCTCCCTGCTCTGTCACACCTGATTCAAATGATCAGCTCATTATCAAGTCCTTCATGAGCTACATCAGGTATGTTAGGGCAGGGAGAGACCTAAAACATGCAGAGCAGGGGGGCGTCCAGGAGCAGGGTTGAGAAACACTGACGTAGGGTAAGAGTTGAGTACCCCTGCCAAAAAGTCAACATTTAATGTATAAGATAATTGATCTGATAGTCAAAAACAATATGATCATGCATTCGAGTAAGTAGCAAGGTAACAAGCCAGTTAGAAGAGGAGGATTAAGTTACCAACCTACCTGAGCATTCATAGTTAGCCAGTCATACGAATGATCTAACTGAGGGTTAGGCTTCTGGCTATCCTGCATTAATTCTTACAATAAATAGCCAGCAGGATCCTTATGTGAATCTCATTTCGCTCTTTACTCAAGATAAGTAAAGAGCGTGTTTAGGATGCAACAGTGCTACGTTTAAATAAAATGTACATGATCTATAAATACGATGTTCTATTCAAACTATAAACTCTCGTTGGGCTTGGGGTATGCGGTAAAGCTCAACACATGCACACAGTGCTTTGGCTAGTCTACTGTTTTGGAAGGCGTATAAACTCACTGACTATTTTGTTTATCTGGTAACTAACATGGCGCTCCCCCTTGTACAAGTGCTGTTTCTGCCCATGTGCAAAAAAATTTTTTCAAAATGTATTTAAATGACAGATATCAAAATATATACTTCATATATTTAAATATACGTGTGAAAATATATTTAAATATTACAGTTTTGGCCACATTCACATATTTTCACATATATGTTTATATATTTATATGTATCGGAAGGAAATACATTTTAATAGTAGAATGTATCCTATGTGCCCTGTCCAGAGATATAGCCTACAGGGTAAATTATCCTACACACATTTTGAAGTTGCTTCCCAATGACATTATTTTCTGATTCTGTTTTTACATTGAACAGGACCAGACTTCATATGTTACCATTCATTCCACTCTAATACACACTGAGCAAGACTTTAGATCTCAGTAGCCATTCCTATAAAAATATTTATGCACATAATACATTATCCATCAGCAAACATCTCTGTCTTCTGGTTAGCTAGATAATCAGGTCTTTACAGTCATGTATCAGAGTAAACAAACATTAAAAATAAAAAGAAAGCACAAAATCAAGTTCTGTAGCTCGCTAAGCGGGCTATAATTGGCTAACTTGTTTTGGTTGATCATCTACTTTCAAAAAATAATTATCGTAGTTTGGAAACTGCAGTAAAAGTGCAATAACCGCAGTAATCTTGCAATAACTGCAGTTATTACTTAATCAAGTGGTATTTTGAAGTTATTCTGCAGTCTGTTGGCTTTGTTTCAGAGACGCATCTTATCAATCAGAACATGTACATTTTTTAAGCAATAACATATAAAAACAAATGTTTACAGTACAGTTACAGTCACACTTTGTTACGGTGGTCCTAATCTCAATGACAGAGCCTTTCAGGTTGAGAGTGGAGGTGACACGCCTCCTTGTGGCAGCATTCACTTTCAAATGTAAACAACGTCCAAGCAAACGTCCAAGGATTTCCTTATTCCTGCCAATGGCGCATTGGAGTCAGTCATTATTACATCAGTTCGAGATGCCATTAACCATACCTATGATAAATGTTATTAATCCAAAATTCGGCATGCAGCTGAGACGGCCATGCATACCCCACCAGATATGCCAACCACAGGACATCAAAAACAATCAAGGCTAGAGGCTGGGAAATGCACCATTCAATTCAGAGTCATTACGACATGGTACTCTCTTGATCCACACATCACCAAATCTTAGCAGTAAAAGCAAATAGTAAAAACAGATAAAACAACACCTCACAGTACAACAGGACGTGTGTGAAGAGAGACACAGAAAAACCAAGTCTGTTACATGCACACTAATAAATAAATGTATGCTATTGCTGGTACACAAAATATGTCCATACACTGAGAAACAGAAAGTTTCACATCTTAACCCTTTCTCACAAGATAACCCTATCTCACAAGATCAATTCTACATAACAATTTGAAGAGCACGGTATAACACATGGCTGTTAAACCAAAACACTGCATGAGCCAAAACTATATTATGTGCATTCTCACACGGCTGGAACACAATAGTGCACAATAGGTTATAATTTAAACAAAATGCAGGTGGAAGTGTAGCTTCATAGCTCTTTCTGCGCTAAGAAAATGATACTGTAGTCTTATTCCTAAGACTGTACAGCATTGGCCTCTGAGTTAGTGCTCGCATTAATTGTCTGATGCGTTTGTATGCCTAGCCAGCATGCGTATCTGCATGCGTATGTGTGTCAGTTCCCTTGTACCCTCTCCTGCCCCACGGAGATTAGATCCCTGTGTATCAGGGCCAGAGGGCTCCGGAGCCTGGAGTAGCCAGCTGGCGCCGTGCCCAGCTAGATCTCCTTTCAGACGGGTAGAACATGCTCTGTCCTCAGCAAGAGCTCATGCTTTGACTTCGATAGTCAAACGTTTGTCCAGAAACGTTTTTTCACTTTGGTTTCTCACTTTTTTCACTTTTATTTTTACTTTTTTCAAAAGTGAAATATAAAAACGACCATCTAGCATTGGAATTTACCATCTATCAGTCATCCTCGTCCACCATTGCTACTAGAGGATGGTATTTATGGTATATCCCTATGTCTTGGGAATCTCATTTAACTTCATCCCTCCTGTGCTCACATATTATCCCATCTTTCCCAGTATTTCATCATGTTTTTGATTTTTCTTACATTACTTCCCTCCACTCTACCATGGAGTATCAAAAGGGTTTTGAACCTCCCTATCTATATCCTGGTATTGCGAGGGTCTTGAATCTTCATGTCTGTATCACATTTGCTACAACTGCCCCAAAACTAAAAACAAAACTCCCAAAAGCACAACAATGTTTCCTATTGCCTGACTGCACTCCCTCAGGCTTCCCAACAGTACAGTCTGCAGGCCTAGTCAGACCCTGACATTATGATTCGTCAACCATTGATGGACTAGACTCTGGAGATTAGCCATCAACAGGACCATCAGAGATGATCTACTGGTTCGGTTTATTAGTAGCTTCAAGTCACGGACTAACTGTTCAATGTCCTTAGGCTTTTATATACGTGGAATAATATATTGAATAATTGAGGAATATAATGACTCATTCAACTGCATGAATGGATCTGTCAGTTGCTACTGATGTATCAGATCATGCACCGATATTAAACCCGGGGTGGTTCTAGGTGTAAGTGACAGAAGCAGTCACTAGGGGAAGGGGCCCAAATCAGATTTTGCTTGGGGCCCCGAAGAGACTAACCCAAGATACTCCGAGCCAGAGCTTGTGGTTTCTGCTCATCAGCCACTTCATTGTAAAAATCCTCACCACTGCCCCTAGTGGCCGGAATTTGTGGCATATCCCAGCTTCCTGGAGACCCGAACATTAAATATTGCTTTGAATCTGATATTGTTCTCCCTGTTCTCCTGGTATGAAAAATCCAATGTTAAGCAACAGTGGTGGTGGCGACTTTGATAAGGTGAAGGGATCTGGAGTGGGTCTTCATCAGACTGACCTCACAAAGCACATGTAAAAGCAACACCTGAGCAGTGTTTCAACATCCACAGCATAACCAAAATGTGCAGGCTAAACCATGGCGGCGGTGGAAGTGACTTTGTTTTAAACTAGCCACTTGTGAATAACCTCAGTGATCTCAATCTTGATAGCTACAATTTTGTATCATTCAAGCGGATAAGGTAGCGAGGTGGGTAGTGCCAGAAGAGTCATTGAAACCAGACACTATTTACTGTTGCCTGGGGTTGGGATATCAAGAGAAGCCTCTCACTAGGCCCATCAGACTGGGTTACAGAGCAACAAGTTTTAACCACCTTAGAACTAGAACAGGGATTAGCAGATTTTCATTGGTTAAACACAATCCAACCAACCCAACAATCCCCCAGACCCCAGCTTCCAATTGGTCTATTAAACTGCTCCATCCTGCTGCTATTTCCCAGGTCTCTGTTGCTGCTTTGAAATAGAATATGTCCTCAGTAAATTTGCCTGGTAAAATGAAGGTGAAATCCAATTGTTAACGGTTGAGTGTTCTGTGACTCTCTCTTCATTTAGGGTAAATCGTTCATCAAGGATGCTCTAAAGTGCATGGCCCACGGTCTGAGACACAAGTTTAGCTGCATCAGCAGGAAGTGCTTGGCTATTAAAGAGATGGTGTTTCAGCTACAGAGAGAATGCTACCTCAGACACAACTTGTGTTCGGCAGCCAAAGAAAATGTGGCCGTCATGGTGGAGATGATCCACTTCCAGGACCTCTTCCCTAAAGGGTGAGTTAGGCTTACCTATCACCTCTCTGTCTGTCAGTGTCTTTCCATTTCTCTTTCTCTGTGTTTCTCCCACTATCTTTTCCATAAAGGGTGAAGATGGGGAGACATCTCTCTGTCAGGGTCTTCATCTCTCTTTCTCATCCATCATTCTCCTAAAGGGTGAATTTCTCTCTAATTTACTGTCTTTCTCCTCCTCCCTCTGTCATATTCTTTCATATTACATTTCTTAGTGTCAACCACCCTAATAAAGTGGTTGATGTCCAGCCCTATATTAATGTAATAATGCAGTCATTTTCTGTGTGCAGACCATATGTGGAGCTGGTGAACATCCTGCTGAGCTGTGGAGAGGAGGTGAAGGAGGCCTTAACTAGGAGTGTCCGGCTGCAGTGTGAGCAGAACTGGGGGGCTCTCTGCGACAGCCTGAGCCTCTGCTCTTCCATTGCACCCCCTCCAGGACAGGCCCCCGCTCCCCCCGACCACCGTCGCCCTTCAGTCCCTCACTCGGAGCCAGACCACCCCCGTCCCTCCCGACAGGGTGACAAGGACAAGATCAGTAAAGGGGGCTTCAACGCCCACCCCCGCAGCCGTAGCCAGGGTCCCCGTCGACAGAGTGTTGATCCTGGGGTGGTGGCGGAGCAGGAGGACCCCGAGGCCACTGGCATTCGGAGGTGAAAGAGACATTGGACCCTTAATACCCCGACCCCCCACCCTGACCCAGTCACCATCGCAGCCCCAGCTGACATACTGTACATGATTATAGTATACGGTGCGTGGTATTCCTCGCCGCGCCCCGATCCCCACCACCCAGCCATCTGTAGATATGTAACATACGGCGTTTGTTTGGTTTAAAGTGGGAAATGTGTTGTTTGTATTATAATTCTAGATACTTTATGATTAAATACAAACTGTGTACTCGTTTTGAAGTCCAGTTCTGGCACATATGAATTGTAGTGCATGACGTTGGGTTACCATGACAAAGTAAACAAACTGGCCGTTCTCTAATGGCCAGCTTCCGTCGTTAGGATTCCTACTAAGGACACAGGGTCGGTCTGTAGCAGCACATTCATAGGGCCCTATGGGCTATGATCAAAAGTAGTACACTATATAGGGAATAGGGTTCAGTTTGGGATACAGACTTGGCGTATGTTTAGTTCTCTCAGAAACCTGTAATCTCAGCTGATTGTAGCTACAGCCCCGATGCATCCAGGTGCCCAAGCTCTTCTTTTCTGCAGGGACTTCGTTCTGTGAGACGGTTACCTATAGTGCACTCACCTGGGATGACGATGTCATAAAGTAAGTAGCACTGGGAAGATTCAAGTAGATTCATGTATGATTTCCAATTGATTCTGCAACCTTTTTACTTTTATTAAAAGCTACAAACGTTTCTTCGATTGTAGAAACAGACTCACTCTGGCAAAGACAGACAGCACTACAGCCACACTGCGCTCAGACGGCACCCGAGTTCTGACGATATCACTGTGACAGAGTGCTGTATAGCTGAAGTCTTCATTGAGCAAAGGCCTAGGCATTAACCCAGGGAGCTAACAGTCTTGAGGTTTCAGCGGTCAAAATGTTGCACACAAATAAGTCAACAGGAGAAGTCAGTCAACAGTGTGCTGTCTCTTGTTTAACCTCCAGACGAGAGGAGGTAGAGACGAGGAGGAGGAATGAACGTGTTCTGTTCTCTCTCCCTCCCCCTGGCCACGGCAGTCCACTCAAATGGCACCCCATTCCCTATGTAGTGCACTACTTGTTTAAACAAGGGCATCTAGTGCACTATGTACTGCAGGGTGCCGCTGGGATGCATCACCAGCAATCCCAGCAAGGACCCAGGATCTGGGTTAAGTCCACACGCGGGGGCTCTGGCTACATGCCGCTCTTATTCCAAATGTTATATTTACTAAGGCCACCAGAGAATTCCTCTGGACCACAGCCAAGGACGGCCAGCCGCACGGGGAGGTAGAGGGAGGAAAGAAGGAGGAGAAGGAGCAGAGGGAGGGAGAGAAATTTGCTCTGCAGTTCTTGAGGAGGCACGGTTTCTTTCTCCTCTTCATCGATTCCCTCTCTCTCCTCTTCTGTCAGTAGTGAGGTGTCTGTAGATCCATCATGCAGGCTTTCTCAGACCCCTCTGAGCCTATACATGCCTATTCAGATGATGTGGCAATGCATTGAAGTTAATTGACTTAACACAGGGCACCAGGTATGTTAGTTCGTTTGGGATTTAAACTATCTAACTGACAATCTGTTCCATACTCTGTCACTGTCCTCTCTATTTTGTGTTCAGGGAGAAAGAGACTGACCCCCCCACCCCAGAATGTGGTCTGGTATTGTTGTTATAATTAACCTGTCTGACATTGTGTATACAGTACTATAATGAAACTACGGATTCTTGAAATCAACATAAATGTATCTTCATATAATTAAAAGTTACTTTTTGTGGATATTTCTTACACTGTGTTTTTCTTCAAGGTTAGTGTGCTCAGTAGAAGGATTTGACTAACTTAACACAAAGATCCAGAAAGATACACTGGAACCTATGCCAACAAACATATGCATACCAGATGAATAAAACTCAGGCTGGTATTAGAGGAATCTCGTCCAAAAGTAGACGTGTACCTGTGTGTTCTGTGTAATATCGCCCCCTGCAGGTCAATCTACATAGGGCACAATTGAGACTTAAATCATTCATGCACTTCTGCAAGAAGAAGCAGAAGACACAAACATAATCATCGGTGATTAAATTTGACATGCAAACACACGGATATTGCAAAGTATAATAACAATAATAGGACAAGTATATCTAGAAGGACAGGTTGTTACGACAGATCTTCCTATATGAACTCTAGAACAGGTCTCCAACTAGGTTACCTGCGCTGTATTTCTAAATGTAGTCCATGCACACAAGAACACTTTGTATTATTTATCACACCAACATTCAAGACATTTGAGTCTGTGAACATATCTTTGACCTGGAAATAGAAATCACCCAACTATGAGCCTGCAGTACTTACTAAACCATCTTGACTATGATTGATTATCTTCTACTTTTTAATTGAGAGGAGATCTCAGGCCTAATAGGTTAAACATAAGTTGGGGTCACTGTAGACAAAACTATAATACAGTTTAGTTCAAACATGCCATCCCACTTCCCCAGGGGACCAGCACACTACCTTGAAATAAGTAACTCACTGATCCCTGGCCAAGCCTCAGAACATGAGCTGAGAGGGGGAGACGGCTGTGGAAAGGAGATGAGAGGAGAGGGTAGGATGGAGAATGGAAGACAAATGGAGTACAGACAGAAGACACTTCACGTGGCTGCTCACACGCTACAACAACGCATTGCTGCAACTAAAGCAATGACCACATGGTGGAAGACTCTGACTACAGAAGCCAATCTACTTTGTGACTGCCAACAAAAAATAAAACAATTATGCCTATTGGGTGATCATGACCTTCTACTAATACAATTTGTGAGAGAATGGCCCCAACTGTCTGATAATGGTCTGATCTAACTATTCAAATGGTTGGCAGTAACACCATAAGAAAAGGCCTTCAGGGCCATAGCTGTGTCAAAAAATAATCCATGATCCATGAATGAAATGTTATCCGCATCCAGACGTTTTGGAATAATCAGAGCGTGAAAGAGATGAAGGGGCACCTGGGTGTCAAATAGTCATTAGATGCAGTATGGCCTTGAACTGGAGGGAGTGGGAGAGGGAGACGTATTTTCTATACTTATTAATTGGTGCGGGGGGAAATCTGTTCAACTACAAACAGGTGTTCAATGTAAAAAATAATAATACTTGAGGAGACGTTGTTCTGACCTTGTGAGTTCTAATTCCTAACCATTATCTATTTCTGACCTGTTGGGGAGGATGAATATTGACAATTAAACAAATATTTAGAATGATGTGCATATATAGGCCTATTTATATATTCTTATATATATAAATGGACATGTATATTTACACACAGTAATATATGCATTTCTATGTGCACAGTTTATGGAATTGTTAGGAATTATATAGTCCACAAAGGCGTATCCCACCAACCAAACAATAATTTGTAGTGTTTAAAATATATAACACATAGTGCTTGTAAGTGTTTGTAAATAATCCATAGGGACTTGTTGGTTATTTAATAATATTACAATTATAATTACTTAAAAATGTATATACATTTTTTAATGTATTTTATTATATATTTTAGGGCCTACATGAAACATTCTCGATTATCGGCGAACCAATGTTAACTTATGGAATTTACATTTAAAATACATATAGGCCTATCATTGAGCAAATCGGATACAATATAAACAAATCCAAATTCATAACTATAGTCTTTAGTTTGTCATCCAATCTGTTAAATTTTCTTTGAATCTGATCATAAAGGATTAGAAATGCAGATTAGCAATGACAATTTTACTAATTCGGTAAGGACATATATTTTATTCTTTTAACTGTAGGGCTATATGCTTAGCCTACATTTTATAATTGTGTCGTTTAAACCCTAAACATTTTGAACCGCGTCGAAAATGTTAGACGAAACAAACTAAAGACGTTTATGCTATTCTAGATTAGTCTACATAAAACAAGTAGTCGCAATACTATCTTCCGTTAAGACGCCATTATCGACTAGAGTAATCAGATTATTTACCGGATCAAGATTCGAAATTGTTTATCTTTCCAAGGTAATTAGTACGCGCCATTAGGAAGGTGTCAAGATCGCCAATATGATTGACTGATCTTGAGGACGGCGGAAAGACACCAGTTATGCGCGTGGCGTCTGCTCGTGTAGCTCTCCCCATAGTCCCCACACATACACAAACACACAAACACTGGAACGGACGCAGACTCATTAGATAAAAAACAACACTGCGCCCCAGAATATCCTCTCCCGTCCAGCGGAAGTTTTCAAGCAGCCTTATCTATCGCTTTATCTGACTAGAGATGTGCTGCAGAAAGACGGACCGGACAGAGAAAGAGCGAGAGAGAATGCATTAGGGATATGAACCATGTGCCATTAATAGGCCTGTCATGTTCAATGTGGGCAGTTGACACATTGCCTTTCAGTCTGTCTTGCAGAATTTAGGACATTCATGAAAATGAAATGCTATTTTAAATTAGGGATCTAATTTAATTAGCTCAGTCTTAAAATGTAACTAACTCAGATTAACCTCACTCAGTAAGATCTGCCACTGCAGGTCCTCTAGGCCATCCCTGTTTGTAACTGTGTAAAGCCTTCAAACCTTTATTGAGATTTATCACAACAGACTTTAGACGCCTACTCAATGGCAACGGTTTGTTCAAGTAGGAAAAATCCGTCACTCACGAGGATATAGGAGGGAAACACGGTTTCCATGCCTTGCCCTGGGCTGTCTGAGTTCCGTTGGTTTACTTTATTTCACCAATTATTGCTGCGCAAGACACGGCAGTGTTGACGCTCCATGCTCCTCGCATCCATTCATCAGCTTTCGAGGCGCGCAAATATTCTTTAAAACTATAAACACGTCGAGATCGGTCGGAGACAGAGGGACCCATTTAGTTCCCGGGGTCTGAGCTAAACGCTGCTGGAGATAAAACAAACGATAATACTGTCTGTCTCCTCGCCGCTGTCTCCACCAGCATTAATAATGGGTGTGATGCCAGCCTAGCGTGAGCGCCTTTTTTAACAGTGTGCTGTGTGGAGTCTACGCACGCTCATCTTTTACCAAAACCGAGTTAGGTTACAACACGTCTATCGAATCGTCTTATATCGAGTAACGATAACGAATGCAATTTTCGAGTGGCCTGCTGATCTTCACCCACTGAAACAACAGTATAAATTGTATAATGACTGCCCGCCTATCTATCGGCTTTCAGTAGGCCTACCAAATGTGTCCAAAGGCATGACAATAGAAATTGCATGGCATATGTGACACTTTTGGCCCGGTTGTGCTCCGTGGGTGGGAAGGTGCTGGTTTGTTGTCGTCTGTTATCACGTCCTGATAGCCAGGCCAGGGGCAGGCACCAGGATCTTTACCCGACAGACATGGTTTCGGGTTCCATAGTAGCAGGCCCTAGGAACCAACCTGTTGTCTCTTCCTCCCCTCCCTAGACGCTTGTCTGCTCTTATTCCCAGCGGAATAAACAATTAAGTAACACAAAACACGGAGAATGACACACGCGCGCAAACAGGAAGAAAAAAAAACTTTTTAATACAGACTATCAGCTATTCTATATTGCCTTCAATTCTGTAATTGTAAAGTGCAACTAGGAAGTACATATTTACTGGTTAAAGTGGTTTTAAAACAACTGTCATGTTCACTGTGGACAAAAGAGTTTGTGACCGTGCGTAATTGGTGCTGAAGTTGCATTCTGGATTCAGATGCAGCACGGACATGTAGGGTTACCTCGCCAGCTATTATTTTGACGTCACCGGAACTGGGTAAGCCAACGCTTCATGGAGTTTAACCTCCCTCTCATCTCCACCCACCTCGGTCCCCATCCGTTGGAGAAAAGAGGCAAAGAAAAAGTAAGGGGCTCGAGTTGACAGTTAAGATGCACACTTCAGTGAAGTTCGTCCTCGGTTAAACAAACGAGTACTTGAGCTCAGTAAATATTAACAAGAAGTAGAGATTTTGGAATCACCGGTTTGTTGCCCGTTATATCTTAGATTAACTGTTCCTTGGAAATGTTTTCCAGCCCCAGCACGTCCACTCCCTTTTCTGTTAAGGATATATTAAACCTGGAGCAGCACACTGAGGATCTGGTCTCACTAAACATCTCTCCACGAATGGACTGTGCCCTACCGACCTCCTCTTGCATGATGTCCCGCCTAAAGCAAGAACCGCTACGGGAGATGTCGTCTGGAAACTTGCTGTTTGGAGAGGAACTCCATGAGGCTAAAGCCAACAGAAATACTGCCCTCAACTTCACCACTGCCTTTTATGGGAAATCTTTCTTAGAAACTGACATTAGGGATGGAAAGACGGACAGCTTATTTGATGGGAAACACAGAAAAGGTAACATTTTATACAGTTGAATAATTTGCCCTATCTTATTCAATTATGAATATGCAGTTAGGCAGAATATGCAGTTAGGCCTAGCTTACAATCAAAAAGCCTCCAAAAACATGTAAGGTAGGGAAAGATAAGGCCTTTCACATTGATGCAATAATGCTGCTCATATTAATAAAATTAAAATGTGTTGTATTATGATATTAGGCTGAATTCTCTCGTCAAAGGACACGGTTAAACCCATCTGATTACGCTTTAGAAAATACAGCTCCGGAAAAAATTAAGAGACCACTGCACCTTTTTCTTTCCTTTCCAAAAAAGTTGAAAAGGAAGGTTTTGAGTGAAGAACAGAAGGGTTAAAATTAAGAGACCACTGCAAACTGAACGCTTCTGATCCTCACTCAAAACTTTCCTTTTCAACTTTTTTGGAAAGGAAAGAAAAAGGTGCAGTGGTCTCTGAATTTTTCCGGAGCTGTATATCAACCAACTTTATAATCAAATAAAACCGTTTTAATATTTGGACTCGAAATAGGATGTAGGGCTATAAACTATGTCTAATTAAAAAAACAGTTTGAGACATTAGATGGCCAACTCTTGCGTAAAAGTGTGTATCCCAATAAGTAATTCGCGATGAAAAACTTTGGCCTACAATACGGGCGATTAAATGTGTCTTAATTATGTGTCTTAATTCATTCGTTAATTTCTATTCCACTAGAGATGCCCTACATCTCTCACAGCGAGTCAGTGGACGACCTGAAGCCAGGGGACCCAAATCGATCAACCAAATCCCGCAAGCGGAGGAAGCCGCGCGTGCTGTTCTCTCAGGCGCAGGTGTACGAGCTAGAGCGACGTTTCAAGCAGCAGAAGTACCTGTCAGCTCCTGAGAGGGACCATCTAGCCGGGGTTCTAAAACTGACCCCAACACAGGTCAAGATCTGGTTCCAGAACCGACGCTACAAGTGCAAGAGACAGCGGCAGGACCAGAGCCTGGAGATGGTCGGTATCCCGCCACCAAGGCGCATCTCAGTCCCAGTGCTGGTCCGAGATGGGAAGCCCTGCCTTGGAGACTCAGCGACCTATAATGCTTCTTATAATGTGGGCCTAAACCATTTCACCTATAACAGCTATAACAGCTATCCAGCATTCAGTAATTATCCCAGCCCTGGCTGTAATACGAACTATGCTTGTAACTATCCCCCCGCTGGGATGCAGTCTATCCAGCCCTCACCAAACAACGGGAATTACATGAACTTCGGTGTTGGGGAGTTTAATAATGTCCAAAACACGTTCCCTTCCGGCACTGCAGTGTCTTCTTTACATGGAATAAGAGCGTGGTGAACAACTGATCTTATGAGAATAAGATCAAACACTGTTTTAAATCGCATGCTCTTTTACGCAAAGTGTGCATAAGCATTAAATGCAACTTGAGCGCTGTCATTGTCCTGGGTTACATTACATTTACTGTGTTTCAACTGGCAAACTGTTAATTGTGCAGCTTGTAAACACGTATACAAGATCTAGATGGGAAAATATAGTATAGGCTTCAATTTGTCTGCGGAAGTCTTTCCCCCAGTATTAATATTTTCCATCTTCATGATCATAAATGCATTGAATGATTATTATATTTGTAGAAACTAAATAATATACGTATTATTTGTAAATAAAACTTCTGTTTTATGTAAACTGTGCTTTTCCTTCGTGTACGTGATAGGCATAATTCTCGAAGGCTAACAACAACACATTCATAAAATGAATTAATTCATATGAAGGGGGTAAAATTTACCAGCAATTACCATCAATAATCATCAAATTCGATAGGCAATCACCCGATAATTTTTTTATTACAATTACAATTGTGGTGCTTTCAACTATTACAATTATGAATTGTATTGATAATTAATTACGTATTCATAGTTTATAAGTCAAAACTGTTATTTTACTTGTTATACTATGTCATTAATATGAACGACAAAAGATAGATACACCTAATTGTTGGATTATTAAAAAAAATAATTACAATCGTAACAATAAGCCTTCAGGACAACAATTGTCAATTAAAAAAAGAATATGCTAAATATGAACATAATCGTGTATACCGTGTATTTAATTCAACAATACCTGGCTTGAGTATAAAAATTATGTTTCACTACTTATATGCTGTGCTCGACTGGGGCCGGAACGGTAGGCCTTTTAATTCTAGGCAAACAGCGTTCCGGTTCTTTTTTTTATAGTAGGCCTTAGGCCTATCAACACATATTCATGAACATAGTCTAATGTGCGATTTGTCAGTTCCTGTACTTATTTTACCCCAAGTCAAGCGCTGCTTATATGCCTTATATTGAACACACGCAAAGGCTATCCCCTACATCAGGTATAGTGATGTATTTGTATATGCCCAAAACACATTACATGTATCCTAATGTCAAACAATCTCACACGCTATCCGTGCAACGTTCACGTATGTTTAACGTCAGGTTAAACCCTTCAAGTGGCGATTAGAGACCTTCACTCAATCTACAAGAACCGGTGACTAAAGGTTGTAAAGGTTCGAACATGTTTACGACCAGCCAGCCTCTCCATACAAGTTAAAACAAGAATAAACCGTAATGACATGACTGAATAAGACAAATATGGAAATAGACCATAAACGGTCTTAGCCTTGGGTAGGCCAAAAACTCACACTAGGGTTAACGTATGAGAACGCTTTTAGTCAGCTTATAACAACTTCTTATACCGCTGCGTCCGCATTAGCCTACAGTTTTTGTTTATCTTTTAAGGGTGAGATAATGTTTATATTACAGACATGTCTGTGACCATTCAACGGGTTGTGTTATAGTCCATCTGACGGGATGTCGGCAGAAAACGCAGGTTTTGGGGAAATGCGTTCATTATTCTAATCCATCATTCCGATTCAGTTACAGCTGATTCAAAGTCTGAGGACGAAATTTCCGACAGGCCCCAGTGGCCCTTTATTGAGAATGAACTGACAACTGTCTACGGCAATGTCACTGAATTGCCATCAATGTACATAGCAATATAGCCTTAATTATTTTTAATACATAATATTAATATACTGTAATTAAGTTTTAGAGTTACTTAGTGCATTTACATTTTGCCATCATAGCAGTTTCATCTAGAGTGCCTTGCCATAGTGTGTGTATACATTATTATACTTCTAATTGCTGGCCCCCATGGAAATCAAACCCAACACCTAAGTGTAAAAAGCTCCATGCTTTTTATCAAGTGAGCTACAAGAGAGCCCTCATAATCAGCTAATAATGATTTTGATTAAATGGATTTGAACAGTAGACCAAAGCACTTTACACAGTGTCACTGAACAGGACCTACTCTTGTTTCAAGATCATGCACACCTTTACTCTGGATTGACACTATCACAGTGCTAAATGGAAGAATAGCTCCATTTGCTTGACAAAGAACCCGAGGCCTGCTATAAGTGAGCAGTCCAAGGGACAGAGGAGGAATTGGCTGCCACTTTAAAACAACTAAGAGACGCTTAGCCTTCTCTTAGGTCATTAAACGTATTTGCTAACGTTAGTCTCACCGTAAGATCTCCAGTGATTCAGAGTCAGACTCATAACGACACGAACAACTGAGTCAACACTGATACTTGTACAGTCTTTATTGGTACACTGTACAGAAATGTAAACTTGAAAACAGATTTGTATTTCACAAAAGACATGTGGGTCCGTCATCATGTAGAGGGTAGAGAGGTCATGTAGCTACCAGTGCCAGCCCCACCCCCCTCCCCCCCAAGTGTTGAAAAGGCAGTGTCAGATAACAGGTGCGCACAAACCTAAAAATACCCCCCTACACTCCACCCCCGGTGGAAAGAAAGAGAAAGCGAGAGAGGAGGAGAGAAGAACGGGTCAGAATAATCAGCTTTTCCGGGTCTTATCTGAAGAAAGGCAGAGACCCATGGTACGTTATCTCTGCAATGTGATTACTGCCACGACTTTTCTCAACTTTTCCAACCTTGTGCCTAGCCTGCTACACTGAACGGACTGCTTCCCATGTTGTATACTCTTTGTCACTGGTTAGTCAACGCTGTACCCAGCAGTGATCTCTGTGATGCCAGGCACAGGGCAGGGACAGTATTCATAGTCTTAGAGATCTACAGTCAGACCCCAATCTGTCCATATGCTGTTTCTCAGCACCTCTACATAAAACGTGGCTTTGAGGCTACGGGAGGGGCCCCAGCTCACTTAAGCAATTCCACAGCTGAAGTAGCTTCACATGACAATGATTCAAAAGGACGTACTGAACCAGGAGCTATGGATATGCACATCCTATATTTCCATAGTGGTCCTTATAGAAAACGTTTTTTTACACTTCAAACAATTTAATGTAATTCCTTTATTGACATAATCACTTCCAACACTGATAATGTTACAGAGAAATTGCTACATAATGTCATTAAGCCCTAATAATTAATAAATTATGGTCAGGCAGCAATGGAATCTCTATTAAAAAGGCAACTGGTAATATTCATTTTCTCCCCTTTCAGAGCAAATTATAAATATTCAACAGATTTAACCTGCTGCAGTGGATATGTAAACATTATATTACAACATTTGATTTCATACAGACACCTCCAAATTTATTGTCACCCTTCACAAAGATGAAAGAAAGCTGTATAAAATATACAAAGGTAATAAGCCTTATTGTTATTTTTTAACATGTAGAATATATTTCACTTTCATGATTTGACCAAATGGAACATTTCTGAAATTATACATTTATTTACAAAAAAGGAAGTGTCAAAATAATTGGCACTGTTTTTCCAAACATTGTGTGCCCACCCCTTCCAAAGGTAACTGCAAAGAGTCTTTTCCAATATTTTCTTTATGAGAAGGACACACAGATCTTCAGACATTTAACCTCCTATTGTGTTTCGGGTCAAATTTGACCCATTTTCAAGTTTAGATGTGTGAAATATATCTTACATTTTTTAAAATCAAAATAAGGCTTAATTAAATCCTAAACAATGGCCTACTGAATATAATAAAATATATTTTGATAATTTTTCTTTTTTTAAATGCCTCTACAAAAAAGTTACATCTGTGGTGTTATGAGTCAAATGTGACCGGGTAGAAATTATAGGCTGTTTATGCAAAGAAAAACATAAGATCCCATGCACACACCCCCACTCTCTCTTCCACTCAAGCATGCGCACACACACACACACACACACACACCTTGTTTCCCCCAGCCGCATAGCAGTATACAGGCTGGAGCTTTCTCACGCTCTCCTCGAAGTTTGCCTTTACTGAAGACACCACAGTTGTGTCAATGTCCCAAGAGGAACAAAAATTTGATGCTGATGAGCACACTCCACAGGAGTAATTCTGGATTACAATAAAAATAAAAGAGGAGCTGACAACTTGGACAAGGTCACTGACATCTACAATTGCAAACGGATGACAGTAAGGTGGCCAATGGTCGTATTTTACAACATCTTGGATGTTTTGGCTTACAGTGCATTTATAGTGTGGACTGAAATTAATCTTGGATGGAACTCTACAAAGCCATACCAAAAGGAGGCTCTTTCTGGAGGAGCTAAGAGAAGCGCTCTGGTGAGCCCTCATACTGAACAGTGATGTCTACCCTAAACCCCTGCCTCTGCCAATGTGGTGATGCAGCTTCAAGCCAAGGATGCAACTGTACCCATGCATTTCCAGTAAGCTGTGCCTACTGGAAACTAGAGGAAAAGATGCCAATGCTGCCCTCACAAGGAACAAGGACAGCTTAATTTGACACAAATTTCAAAAATAAATTTGCAAGACACACACTCAAACATTCACATGCTGCCCATCATGCATATTAACATGAACACATATATACATAAATACACGCAGACGCGCACACACACCTTGCCGGAGATGACACTTCTTCATAAATCTTGTTGCGTGATTGACCAAAATAACGTGTTGTTTTAGGAAATTAAATTGACTTCTTTTTTCATAGGAAAGTATATGCTGTCAATTTTGACCCATAACACAACAAATGTAACAATAATTGCTAATTTTAACGTATAAGAAAATACAAAAAAGTTATTTTGGGAATTATTTTGTTCATCATCAGCCTTTTGATTTGTATATTATTTAAATCTGTATATTTGTATATAAGTTAAATGTGGTCTAAGGTACATAAAATATCAAAGTAAGTATTTATATATATATTATGGTTATGGATTAATAATAAGTTACTAGCAGATAAAACATTTTATGGGATGACAGTGTTTTTTTCAGTGCTTGTTAATGAATTCAAACATGTGTCAAATTTGACCTGTGAACACAAAAGGTGTAATCCCCTTTCGAACACAATAGGAGGGTTAAGCTGTGCCTCCATTTCACATACACTGCTCAAAATTAATGGAACAAGTAATCATTACAGTATAACACCAAGTCAATTAAACGTCAGGCATATCAATCTGTCCAGTTAGGAAGTATAAGCAATTGTGAATCAATGTCACCTGTTTTGGTGCAAATGAAAGTGACAACAGGTGCACTGAAGAGGCAAAAGCAAGACAACCCCGAAAAAGGGAATGGTTTTGCAGGTAGTGGCCACAGACAATTGCTCTCTCCTAATCCTTCCTGACTGATTCTTCTCTAGTTTTGCGTTTTGCTAGTACCCTTGTCACTACTGGTAGCATGAGGCTGTACCTGCAGCCCATTCAGTTTGCACAGGTAGTCCTGCTCCTCCAGGATGGCACATCCATAAGTGCCATTACAAGAAGGTTTGCTGTGTCTCCAGGTACAGTCTCAAGAGCATGGAGGAGATACCAGGAGACGGCCATTACATGAGGAGAGCTGGACAGGGCCGTAGAAGGGAATCAACCCAGCAGCAGGACCGGTATCTGCTCCTTTGTGCGAGGAGGAACAGGAGGAGTACTGCCAGAGCCCTACAAAATGACCCCCAGCAAGCTACTGGTGTGCATGCTTCTGACCAAGCTGTCAGAAACAGACTCCATGAGGGTGGCATGAGGGCCCAATGTCCTCTAGTGGGACCTGTACTCACAGTCCAGCACTGCGCAACTCGATTCGCATTCGCCAGTGAACACCAGAATAGGCAGGTCCGCCATTGGCACCCAGTTCTCTTCACAGATGAGAGCAGGTTCACACTGAGCACATGTGACAGACATGAAAGAGTCTGGAGACGCGGTGGTGAACGTTATGCCGCCTCCAACATCATCCAGCATGACCAGTTTGGCGATGGGTCAGTGATGGTCTGGGGAGGCATATCCTTGGAGGGTCGCATAGACCTCCACATGCTAGCCAACCCTGACTGTTGTTATGTACCAGGATGAAATCCTCAGACCTATCGTGAGATCTTAAGCAGGTGCAATGGGCCTTGGGTGCCTTCTGGTGCAGGCCAATGCCCGGCCTCATGTGGCCAGAGGTTGTAGGCAGTTCCTGGATGATGAAGGAATTGATGCCATTGGCTGGTCCTCATGTTCCCCAGACCTAAATTCAAATGAGAACCTCGGGGACGTTATGTATCGGTGCATCTGACGCCGCCAAGTAGCGCCACAGACTGTCCAGGAGCTCACTGATCCAGGTCTGGGAGATCCCCCAGGACACCATCCGCAGTCTCATCAGGAGCAAGCCCAGACGTTGTCAGGAGTGCATACAGGCACGTGGGGGCCAAACACACTACTGATTCACATTATGAGTTGCCATGATGAAATTCACACAAGTGGCAACAGCCTTGGATTTCAATTGTTTACTTTGATTTTTGGTGCGAGTTTGAATCCAGCCCTTAATCGGTTGGTGATTTTGGTTTCCACTGACTGTTGTTACATCATTTTGTTCACAACGAACTACACAATGTACAGTAAAGATTTTGATCTTTTATATATTTCGTTTATCGAGACCCGATGTGTGATATAGGTGCTCCCTTAATTTTTTTGAGCAGTGTATAATGCTGCAGTATAAGTTTGAATCCGGCCCACTGCTTTTTCAGCAAAATCTTTCTGCACTTTCCTATCCAATAAACCATAAAAATGCTTTAATAAATTCAACTTTCCAGATCCTTGAGAGTCTTTGGTCTGTGCTTATGGACTGCCCTGAATTCAAACCAAAGATTTCTAATGGGATTCAAGACCGGACACTGTCAAAGCCATCGCAAAATATTGATTTGTGTTCAATTAACGATTTTAATGTGGATTTTGTAAGTGTGCTTGTGGTTATTGACTTGCAGTAAGATCCACTTGCAGACAAGTTTCAGCCTCCTGACAAAGGCAACCAGGTTTTCTACCAAAGTATCCTGGTCCTGAGTGATGGTCATAATGCAGTTGACCTTAACAATGACCCCAGGCCCCTTGTAAAGGTGGAAGTCAATTTAGGTGCAAGTTAAATTACATCAAAGGTCCATAATTTACAGTAACATAGGATATTTTCTGCTCATGCGTTCTCATTTAGATGCCAAAAGGACTTCCCTAGACATTTCTGTTCATTGTTTTTCTGTTTATTTGTGTTTTACTTGAAAGTTAGATTGTGTTTTTTGAAATAAATAAACACTGAGTGCATAGATATCCAACCCTGTTTCCAAAATAGTTGGGATTTCTGTGTAAAATGGAAATAAAAACAGAATGCAAAGATGTGTAAATCATTTAAACCCTATATTCAATAGAAAATACTGCAAAGATAACATCAAATGTTGAAACGGAAAAATGTTATTGTTCTTTGAAAAATATGTGCCCACTTTGAATTTGATGCAAGCAACATGTTTCAAAAAAGCTGGGACAGAGGTAACAAAAGACTGGAAAATATATGTAATACAAAAAAAGAACTTGGTGGAACATCTCACAACTAATTAGCTTAATTGGCAACAGGTCAGTAACATGATTGGGCATAAAAAGAGCATTCCAGAGAGGATGAGTCTTTTAGAAGCAAAGATGGGGAGGGGTTCACCACACTGCGAAAGACTGCGCGGGCAAGTAGTGCAACAATTTAAGAATAACGTTTGTCAAAGTAAAATTGCAAAGAGTTTGGGGATCTCATAATCTACAGTACATAATATCATTAAAAGATTCTGAGAAATCTCTGTATGCAAGGGACAAGGCTGAAAACCAATATTGGATGGCCATGATCTTTGGGGCCTCAGGTGACACTGCATTAAAAACAGACACGATTCTGTAGTGGAAATCACTGCATGGGCTAAGTTAAAACCCATGCAAAGAATAAACCAGATATAAATAAGATCCAGAAACGCTGATGCGCTCTCTGGGTCCAAGCTCATTTAAGATGGACTGAGTGGAAATCTGTCCTCTAGTCTGACAAATCAAAATTGGAAATTTCTGGGAATTACAGAGAACGCATCCTCAGGGCTGCTGGCATGAAATTCAAAATGGGCATACATTTTCCAAAAACAATAACATCTCTCTGGTTCAACATTTGATGTGTTGTCTTTGTACTATTTTCAATTAACTATAGGAATTAAATGATTTGCACATCATTGCATTCTGTTTTTATTTGCATTTCACGCAGCGTCCCAACTTTTTTGGAGACAGGGTTGTCAATGGCTTTAAACAATTCTCTCAGGTGAACTTGGACAATTACAGAGTACTGTATGCCGTCAGATTTTATTTCAATCATTGGAAGTAGCAAATGGCAGTCCATTGCTTGCCATGAAGGACAAATATTGTTTAAAATTGTCTTACCTTGGAATTACAACTTTATTTGTGTCCTGGAATGCTGAGGTGAAATTAAATGTCTATCAGTGGCAGGTAGGAATGATTAAGCAGCGTACTCATCTGACAGTACTTAAGTTACATAACTTGCCTTCCAGAATAATTGGCACACTAAGTAAACATCAACAAAAAATCTTGTGAATTTTTGTTGTTGTTTATCAGCTTGATCTTACAGTCAAAAATCATGAATTAATCTTCAATTAAGTGAAATGTTTTCAAATGAAAAATGCTATTCAATAACATGCGTTCCACAATCATTGGCAGCCCTGTATTTAGTACTTTGTGTGCCCTCCTTCTGCCAAGGTAAGAGGTCGGAGTCATCTCCTATGTTTGATTACGTGGGAGAAAACAAAGGAAAGGATTTGAGACTATTCGTCTATACTGAAATCAGATCCTTCAGAGTCCTTGGTCCGTGTTTGTGGACTGTTGCTTCAGCTCAACCCACAGGTTTTCTTTTGGGATTTAGACTGTAGTGGTGATTGCAAAAGCTTGATTCATTGTCTTGCTGGAAAATCCAAATTACAACCCAGTTTTAGCCACCTGTCAGTGGCAGACAGGTTTTGCCCTAAAATCTCCTGGTACTTGATGAAGTCCATGTTGCTTTGTATCCAAACAAGGTCCCAAGGGTTTTTCAAAACCAAAACAGTCCTACATCATAGATATACCACCATACTTCATAGTAGGGATTAGGTACTTTTCTGCATGACTATGGCCAGGCGCGTGCACAGGTAGAGCTCATCCTGAGCAGTGCACATGCCCTTTTTGCCCCAAAACTCCATAGTAGCCTTTATGATGGTTATGCTACTTGTGTTCTGTCCACTTGCGTCACTTGGGCATGCATTGTCCGTCTGTGTGACCTGCTTTGCGCAAGCTTCTTGAGGCTTAAATCCATGGATGACCTCTCTATCAGGTTTCGGCACATGCCCATTCAAAGGTCTGTACATGGCCCTGTCTATTTAATAAATTCAAGGCACTTATGTTTCTGGTTTGGCGACAAAAAAGGCCTCTTCCAGGCAGGTTTATCACAGTGCCAGTTGTTTTACATTTTCTAATTATTGCCCTAATAGTGATGAAGACAGGTATTTTGAGCTGTGCAGCAATTTTTTTATAGCCATTGCCTGATTCGTTAAGATCAACAACCTATTGTCTCATTTGAGCATTCTCTGGCCTTTCCCATGTTAATAGTTGACCAAGAGTTTAGCATAAGTGTCACCACATATTTATACCCCAGTGTAACATCATGTCATCGATGCCCACTTAAGAGTTTCCTGAGTCAGAAGAACTTGCTAAAAAGTAAAATCTTCATCACTTAGATTTTGTTTATATGCATCACTTAGATTTTGTTTATAACTACAGGTTCCAGTAGCTGTGGCACACATGTTTTGAGAAATTATTATTTCTTAATGAACCATTTTCACTCCATTGAAAGTTATATTCACATGTATTTTTTTGAGTGGAAGATTAAGCTGATTAATAAAAATTCGATTTTTTCAGTGTTTTTTGTTCATATTTACCTAGGTTGCCAATAATTCTGGAAGGCACTGTATAACTGACACACTTATATACTCACAAATACAGTGCCCTACAGAATCCAATTTACCTAGGGTCCCAATAATTCTGGAAGGGAATGTATGCTTATACAGCCATTAGTGAACTGCACTACAAACACCAGTAGTTTAATTTAGTGGTATCGGGTTTGACTTAGTTTGCATTAGTTGTGTGTCTGGTCTAGAGGAAGGGGAAAAGTCTCTTTTTGAGGATGTAGAACACGGTAGCGAGGAAGAGTGCAAGTGCGAGAAAGATGAGCAGTTTGTCAGTGAGCTCTCTGCGGTTGTACTTAGTGATGAGCTTCCTTCCCAGCTGGATGGTACCTGTCATTGCCTTGAACTCCTCGTTGGTTTCCTGGACTGCCTGAGATGACGTCGCTACCGTGGCCAGGAGACAAACAACAGAAATCAATACTGGGCTGGACAACTACACTTTGTAATGCATTTGGCTCTAGGGGGCGCCAGACACTCACCAAGCGTGGTCATGGTCTCCTCACTCCGCATTACCTGCTGTGACATCATCCGACTGATGTTCATCAGGCTCTCTGTGATATCACTGGACGATTGGGCCAGACCCTCTTTGGTAACCTTCCTGATTAGAGGAAAACATTTTCAGAGCAACAAAAACATTTTCAGAGTAACAAGCCAAGATTAGAAAGTATACAATACACATCAAATGAAATAAATATCAACTGTACAGTACAATGATACAAACTGTAAATGAAAAAAATACTTAATAAAAAACAGTCATTTTCAAGAATGTTAGGGAAAAGACAATGATTACCTTTGTCGGAGTTCACTGCCCCCTTCGTACAGTAAAGCTTCCTTTTCCAGGTCATCTAAGGTTAGTTTACTGGCCAGGTTGGCTTTTCTCCAGGCAGTCTGATTACTGCAAAAACACAATTAGGATGAGTTCTTACATTTTATGCACTACCACTAGGCAACGTAAAGGTCTTATGGAGAACAGCCTACAAGCCGTTCCAATGAAGAGATGCATTCTGATGTATGAGGACATGCTGGTGAATTTGGTAAGAGTGGATCCACAACACGTGCCTCAATAGACTTAAAGGGAATCAAATAAAGTTAACTGTTTTCTTACCTGAGCATCTGTTTGCGATGCCTCTCTACTTCACTGAGTAGAGCCTGTTTGTCCGATTCCTTGTCCTGCTCCCTCCCCATCTGCTCTAGATCCTGTCAAACACTCTGTTACGTGTCCGTTACGTGTCAACACTGATTGACACAGTACAATGGGAACGGACGGGTCAACAGATGAACGTGGTCCGATGAAGTTATTTCCTCCCGGTCTATTCATTAGCTGAAGGAAATGGGGAACTTACCTGAATACGTAGCCTAAGTAGGTTGAATTTCTCTTTCACTTTGGCATTCAATTCGGTCAGCTTTACTGGTGGTCCTGTACACTCATTGACATCCTGATTACAATGAATATATGCATGAAATACAAAGACAGCGTCAGTCATACTGGAATCTTTAAAATGACAATAAGTCCAATACGCTCCCAGGCCAGGCATTCTACATAGAGGACAACGCTGAATGTGAGACCAGTTGCGAGATTTTTTGTCTGTGCAGTGACTACTTAACAATATAGCTGTAATCAGTCAAGAACAATAACATACTGAAGCAATAGCCATACCTGAACGAGAGCTTTTAATTCCAAGTCATATTTCGTGATTTCTTGTTCACATATTCGAACGTGAACATCCAAGGTAGCCATACCGTATAACCACAAAGTCGTCTACGGATAGCAGCATGCCAAAGCGGTCAAAATAAAGAATCGCTATTTTCCAAGTTAGAATATGATAAAGAATTCTATCACATTATCAAAAAAATCTGGACAATCAGTTTATATGATAGCAAAAATATTTTAAACAAAATGGAAAAACCTGTAAACCAAGAGTGGTACTGGTTTATTTTCTATAATGTATTCATTAGGACAATTAATGACATTGCACAAAAACAAACAAAAAAAAGTACACTTGGAATGAAAATAATGGCAACAATACATACATACACTAATTTAATGGGTGAATTGACCCTGCTTTTGCAAGACCGTTATATCAATGTTAGAGGAAACGTTCCCGTAGCACAGTATACAGAAGATACAATAAAAGGATAAACCAAAACTTTATTTTTTATGAAGCATCTTCAGTCATTTTGAGATTAGTTTGTACAAAACCATTTTGCAGGCATCTAACCACTGTCACTAAGGTGTCAAGGCTGAGTTAAGGCTTCAGGTTAATGAGGACAGTTCCCTTTATTAGGAGGTGACGGAGAGCTCCATTGGCGTGCAGCAGTGTCAGCTCCTCTCCTGCAAAGAATAAATAAAACTGTCAGGGTGACTTCTTCTATATTGTTAATCCAACAATTTTTGGTGTGCTATATTCATATTGTACTATTTCTATATTGTTTGATACTGCATACACTATGACAGTGGTTTTGAAACATTTTAGGGTAAGAGAACCTTTGAGTGATTATGGACCACCTCATAAAAAAAAAAATAGATAAAACATAAAAAGGAGCTTTACCATGATTATGGCAGGGCTTAACTAACCTAGTCTTACACCCCTGGAAGGAATGTTTCAAATTCTCCCCTCTTTTCAACGGGTTGCCTTTTTCAAGCTTATTTCATGCAATGCTACACATTTTGTAATGTGACAGATTTTTATTGCTGCAGCTTCAAAGCTACACATTTTGCCATGAGGCAAAGAGAAATCATTGCAGTTTTAAAGCTTAAATTATAATGAACACATGTTTATTTATTTTTTTAAAACATGACACATACTATAGCATACTTATACTGTGTACTTTTATATAACAAAGCCTATTTTATCATGGCCTGTTCTCCAAAAGCTTCTTAAGTCTTATGATTAAGTTAATCATCAGAGGGAACATCAGTAAATCTGAGCCTTTTCCCAAATTGTTCTTAGAGTTGCACTTTGAAGCACTTGTTTGTTATTTACTGACTGCCGAGAATGTCTAAGTGTGTCATTAGAAGCTTTATAAACACTGACAAACTCTCAGCTAAACAGAAAGACGTTTCTCTGCCGGTATGTAGCTGTAAATACATCGCTCAGACATTTCTCTTTAGTTTACTCCTTCTAGTGGGCACTACTGGCTTATGCTCAAATGTCAAAGCCAGTGCCCAGCTGTTTGTACTCCGATTTGTCCCATTATTACAGCTTCTATGGACAAGATGGAACATTATTTCCAGAAACATTCCCTTTATCAGTATACAACAGCATGTCTTAAACCTAGAGCATGTTTTCCCAGCCATCTACAAATTAAGATTTGAGCATGGACCGGTTCTGATTAGGAGTGAAATGAAGAGAAATGATTGAGTCAAATTAAAACAAACAAGGAGAGGAAGCCACTACATCTGATAAAGAAAGGCATATTTGCTTATTTTATTGTAGCTTACACATTTTCAGGTAAAATCTTAAAGTGCAGTATAGATTTACAGACAAAGCAATTATAATAAATTGAATGATACAGACCCTCTAGGTGTATTAGAAAGCATTTACCTGGGTGAGACGAGCCCAGAGCTGGGGCTGAAGACTGGTTGACTAGGAGGAGTGATAGTACATGTACCAGATGGTGTCGTTTTTCAAAGCGGGTCCAAACAGAGGGTTAAGTTGGGCCAGGATAGCTATAAGCCAGCTGTTAACGTACAACACATACTAATAAGTACACAAAAGATATTTAGTTGTGAATCCCAGGAGGGATAACAGTCACTAAGGATGCCAAGGCATCTGATTCCAACAAAATATTCCAACAAAATATTAAAAAAGGTACTTCTGCACAGGTATTTCACTTTTAGACATTTCTTCTGGTTCTACCCTATAGTAAGTAGGCCTACTGAATGAAAATGACAGCAGTTGTCAGATATAATAGAAAAATGTAAGAGCTCAGCACAGCAGATAGAAGTACACAAAATATCCATGAGACTGGCATACTAGACCATCCCCATTACATGACAGTACACCCTCTGGTGGAGATGTGACAAAGTAACATGACACGGCTATTTCCCCTGCTCGTCTGACAACATAAGAAGCTAAATAATAAATAATCTCACAGCAAAATGGCTACACTGAATTGGATCATAACAGTCCCAGCAATTAGTGTACTCAACACAACTGTACCCTATAGAAAAAACTGACTGTAGCACATTTTGAATGAGACTATTCTAGGTCTCTGGCAAACTTGTAAAATACTATGTACTGCCATTGGAACAATGACATCGATCTGCAGTTTGGCTAAATCAATGTGAATGCAGAATAACCTAAGGGAGAAAAGCCGGAACAGCTTCTACCTCTCCATGTAGGCCAGTCACATGAATTTGAACATCACTAGCACCAAACATAAATGTTTATTCCAACTGAACCAAATTAACAATGACAGCTGGATCCTTGTACAGTGTGTGAAATTCCTTGGAGGAATTTACTTACAATAGGTAGCAGCAAACAGCAGTTAACACCAACATGGTAACTATTACTCTGTGAAAGAGATGAAAAAAGGGGAATTATTCCACTGGGCCAATATCATCATCATTATAATTATTATTATCCAGAGGTCAAGATGTTAAGCAAGTAGCATTTCTAGTTCTACAAAATAAATGCTATTCCCATGAGTTATTATGGAAAGGGTGACTTATAAATGTGTACTAGGCCAAATAAATGCATAGGACCTTGCGTAAACTTGAGTCACATGCATGTGACAGATTACAGTTGATGGGAACTTGAAATGGACTAGGGAAGTACCAAAATGACACAGATGTGTAGATCAGTTTATATCCAACAAACTATATCTAAACTTTTATTCTAACAGTCAAGACAAGAGCCAAGTACAACAATTACCGTTTTCTTGATCATCACACTAATATAAAAAAGTAGCATAACTGGCTATCCAGCTAATTTATAATTTCATTAGCTGCTGTCTAAAAGTACGCAAAAAAGGTTTTACATTTACCACGGATAGAAATACATATTTTGTCTGAAATTATTTTTGTTGCCAAAACGTTTGTAGTAAGCTAGCAGGCTGAAATGTAGATATTAAACACTTGTTCATGTTAACTAGCTAGCTTACTCTAAGGGTAGCTCACATTAGCTTTAGATAACGTTAATTTACTCACCCTCGGTTCGGTCCTTTGGGGATAAACCAAGGCACAACTCCACCAATAATCCCCCAAAACAGAGTCATAACCGACATAGGAATGACAAAACTTAGGTTAGCCATAGTTGTCTTTGGTTGTGGAGTTTAAAAAAAAAAAAGGTAACGAAGTCGGAATTCGGTCGCAAACTGTTGACAGACCAAAAACTAGGAAGAATGGATCACATGATCCATCCACAGTGTACTGGGCGGGTGCAATAAGTTGTTCATTATTAACTGGCCCAAGGGAAACCATTCTCGCCATCCCACATTTAATTTACACGTCCGTTTCATTCATTTTACAAGTTTTACCAATATCAATACAAAAAACATTGCATGCGAGTTTCTACATGGACTTTAAAATGATAAATAATTACGGTACAAAACATATAGTTTCGTTTTTTATAAAAAGTTGTAATTTCAGGCTACTTAAGGCAAAAGCATGACATTTTCTTGCAATACACATTTCTGAAATAACAGCATAAAATCTACTTTATTGGCAAAACAGCTTATCTGATTGGTCAATAGTTAGTGCTTTAAATTTGGCTGCCTATGTAACGCGACTTATTGAAAAAAAAGAATTAATGACATTTAATACAAGCCAGAAATTATTTGAACCAATGTCTGATTTGTTAACCTATTGCCGTCCCATTTACGGTAAATGTATTAATAGAAAATGTAGCAATTTGATCGTTTTCACACGAGACTTGATATGGCAAGATTTGAGTCGGATGTACACCGATCAGCCATAACATTATGATCACTGACAGGTTAAGTGAATAACACTTACAATCTCGTTATCATGGCACCTGTGAGAGGGTGGGATATATTAGGCAGCAAGTGAACATTCTTTCCTCAAAGTTGATGTGTTAGAAGCAGGAAAATGGGCAAGTGTAAGGATCTGTGCGACAATGACAAGGGCCAAATTGTGATGGCTAGACGACTGGGTCAGAGCATCTCTAAAACTAAGGCGCATTGATTCACGTGGGGAGCGAAGGCTGGCCAGTGTGGTCCGAACCAACAGATGAGCTACTGTAGCTCAAACTGCTGAAAAAGTTAATACTGGTAGCCTACTGATAGAAAGGTGTCAGAACACACAGTGCATCGCAGTTTGTAGCATTTGGGGCTGCATAGCCGCAGACTAGTCAGGGTGCCCGTGCTGACGCGTCACACTGCCGAAAGTGACTACAATAGGCACGTGAGCATCAGAACTGTACCACGGAGCAATGGAAGGTGGTCTGGTCTAATGAATCACGTCTCCTTTTACATCATGTAGATGGCCGGGTGCGTGGGCGCCGCTTACCTGGAGTACACATGGCACCAGGATGCACTATGGGAAGGAGGCAAGCCAGCAGAGGCTGTGTGATGCTTTAGGCAATGTTCTGCTGGGAAACCTTGGGTCCTGCCATTCATGTGGATGTTACTTTGACAAATACTACCTACCTAAGCATTGTTGCAGACCATGTGCACCCTTTCATGGCAACGGCATTCCCTGATGGCATTGGCCTTTCACTTTCAGCAGGTTAATGCGTCCTGCCACAAAGCAAAAATGGATCAGGAATGGTCTGAGGAACACGAGTTCAAGGTGTTGACTTGTCCTCCAAATTCTCCAGATCTCAATCCAATTGAGCATCTGTGGGATGTGCTGGACAAACAAGTCTGGTCCATGGAGGCCCCACCTCGCAACTTACAGGACTTAAAGGATCTGCTGCTAACGTCTTGGTGCTAGATACCACAGCACACCTTCAGAGGTCTATTGGAGTCCATGCCTCAACTGGTCAGGGCTGTTTTGGCAGCAAAAGGGGTATCTACACAATATTGGGCAGGTGGTCATAATGTTATGCCTGATCGGTATACATCGTCTATAGAATAAACAAGACAAGAGCACAACCTACCGTTATTACAGTCAATAATTCAATGTTGTTCATATCCTTAAAGAATAGCACACCCACTTATTTCATAACAAAATGCTTAATAGCAACTAAAACATTTTCAGAGAACTTCACTGAAAAACATTAATTGTGCGTCTTTTGTTTTTCATTCCCATCAACAGCGATCCATTTCAAACGTTCTGCAACCCTAAGAGGGTGTGACCCACAGCATTAAAACTACCAACAAATTACATCCTAACTAACTTCCCACTAGCACTGACTTGAAATGAAGATAAAAAGATGCATGACCCGCAGCTACAAACCTAACAGCTTCATCTCAAAGACAAAACAAATATAATCCTTACTAATTTAGCTGCCTTGTTAGCTACCTGCAGAAATGTCCACAAAAGTAATACCCGCATCCCAATGCACTACAAATTTGCAATTTAACACAAAAGCACAGGACACCAGTCCTCAGTCTGATGTATGTTCAGTTGTAGATCAACTGAACAAAGCTGTTGCAGATCATTGGACAAGCAAGAGGGTCTCCATACACATCACTGAAATTTCCATTAACGACAGACAAATAGATTTTTACAACAGTTTATTATTGTTTGCAAAAGATTTTCACTCCGCCATCTTCTCAATTGTTTCCTCCTTGTATTTCCCCTTCTCCTTCCCGTCAGCACGAGACTTAGCCTTGCGCTCCAGGATCTTCTTGCGATCCTTGTCAAGCTTTAGCCTGGTAATCACAACCTAGGAACGACATATGTGATTAGAACAATCCTTTATATTGGGAAAAGACTGAGCAATTCTTTGTCAACTGCAATGTTATATCAGTGGGTAAAACTTGCAGTTAGCCAACAAAGTTGACAACTATGGTCAAGGAATCAATTGACAGTTACCTTTATCATATGTGTTTTTGTTAAAATACAAAGATAGTTTGTCCAACCTTGCCACAAACAAAAACAAACAAATTTGACATTTGCTAAAATGCATGCAGATGCCAGGCTACTATAAAAACGACAGTCATATTGTGTAACATTAAATAAATGGAAGCGACAAGAGTTCAGTGTCTATTTTACATGGGACAGCGGCATAGACAATGGTTTTAGCGAGGATGAGCATGTGTGACGACGCGTGTTAAAGGAATACTGGGACAGGGCAGGGGTGAGATCAAGATTAAATAGGCACAAACGCTAAGTGGTTTAGGTAATGCCGTTAATATAGTCAACATTCCCTTCCAGGTGTAAAACACAATGGTTGTGTGCTGCCATATTATTTGCTTCAATAAGTCGAAGAGTGTATTCAATACTGCAAACAAGTTATTTTGAAGCTAACTAAACGTCGGACAGAATGAATTCACCCCAATATCTAACAATAAGGCCACCTCCAGTCGGTTGTCCTTTACACTTTGCTCCATATCTAAGATTAGTGATAAGTGCACATTTGATGTGCTTCCCCTCACCAGGGACTTCCAATAACACCAACAAAGATTTGAACTGAAGCTTTCCTCAAAGTCAAATCCACATGGAAGGGCTGAAAGCAGTCCACGGACAAAATTTTAAAACCTGATGTTACAACTTGTCCAACAAACATCATCGGTTCTTGTTCAAACATTCCACCATTAACTCCAACTGAACATTACCCAGAAATGTGGTCACTTCATTGACCACGAGATTCAATTTCATATTTCAAGTTCCAACTACTTAAGGTTAAATGGAGTTATCTGAAAAGTCTGTTGAAACATAAGCTACAAGCAGTCTCTGTCCGGCCTTTCTGTGCAGTGCAGGGAGTGTGAGGCAGGAGAAGCTGAGAGTTGCATGTTTATTGCTAGGTTACGTGTCTATGTGATTAGTTAACATTGTGTTAAATTTATTCCACTTGTCACTCAAACTTTTCCTAGTCCAACACCAAAGACTAGCTTATATTTGAAACCCATGCAATCATTTAGCGACTACTAATCACAAACAACTACACAACCCTGAAACCAAAAAACACTTGAGTCTGTAACTCAAAATCACATAAGCACTATCATCAACAATAATATTGTTCAGATTTTTTTGCCGGACCGCATAAGCGGAGCCGGCCAAGAAGAGCAAATGCCTCTTACTGAGTGCCTGACTGACTACCCATTGTTAAATAGCCTAGGGGCAAGAGACGCGAACTGCCATGTAGGCGACCAGCGATCAATCCTCACCACAGACAAAAGAAATTAGGCATTACGATTTGTTCTGGATAGTCCAAAACTTTGCTGGCTGCAAGCTTCCATAGTTAAATTATAGTAAGTCTAAAGCAAAGCATTTTACGGTTATATTGCAATGGACGAACTGCATTGACAACGAACATATTGCTCTCGATTTACATAGCGTAGGTTCACATAACGTAGTTGTTGGCTATTCAACTGTCACTGTTTACTAAAGAAACCAATCAGCCATGGAGTGATTGGAGTCATTGTTTTCATTATAGGTACTCTACAAGCATCAGTAGCTACATTATAGTACGCCTAAAGCAACACTGTTTATGGTAATTTAGCTAGCTATCTACAGGGATCTCTTTGTAATTTAAGATGTTGAATGTTAGTGTAACAACACTGTTTTACCTGTTGTTGGTGTGGATGCCAGCTAATAATGTAGGGAACTAGTTTTGAGAACCATGGAGTTTTGACTAATTGGTTTGACAATGCTAAAGTTAACAGACACCACATCCCTACCCATGTATCATGTGCAACACTACCTGGCTGTTTAAATAGCGTAGTGGTTAAAGACAGTCTGCCACACAGAAAACAGTGGATCAAATCCAGCCAGGTAGATGGAAAAATCCAACATTCATCCCTTATCGCGGACCAGCAAAACTAGGCTTGCCCGGTTCCTTGTTTTTACCATAAATTGTGATTTATAAACATGTAAAGAAAACAACATTCCGAAAAGCCTATTTGTCGGCATCCTTAAACACTTAGTGCACGATGTTCATTTGTCAAATTGGAATGCATGTAAAATATACAAGACAGATTTTTGCAGGGTCTGCGTTTTGACAATGGAGACTTAAAGCTAATGTAAACTCAACTTTACATTAACCGATGACCGATCAGGTAAGACAAACATACCAATGTATTGTTTACATTAGTCATCTCTATAAAACGTTCCTAACCAGAAGCTGCTCAGAAAGTTAGTTCCTGAGACTAAATGTGACTGTACAGACATACTGACCTTGCTGGGGTGGATGCCAACGTGCACAGTGGTTCCATTGGCCTTCTCCCTCTGCACACGCTCAATGTAGATCACATATTTTTTTCTGTAAACCTGCACTACCTTGCCAATCTGCTGGCCTTTGTAGTGTCCACGGACAACCTGCACAGCAAAAACACTTCATTAAAAACGACAATCCATTTGACCAACAGTCTGAATATAACACAGCCGGTCTAAAATCAGGTTCTGTAAATCTAGGACCGGGGTAACAGCTAGCACGTGTGCATAGGTAGAGTAGTCCTAAAAGCAACTAGTCCAATACAAACACAAAGTGAGTGGAGTCACAGCCTACCTGAACTTCGTCATCTTTGCGGATAGGCATGGACCTCACGTTGTATTTCTGACGAAGCTCCTTGGAGAGGGGGGAGGACATGATTTTCCTCCGGATGTGTGAGGGGGCATTGAAGTGCCTCTTGCGGTTCTTACGCCGCGAGGATGTCACAAATGGATTCAGCTTCATGTTTATGGCTGCAGGGTTAAACGGTAGAAAAGCTTAAAATAATGTACAAATCAGGTAGCCAATGTGTCATTTCAATTACATAACGTCTAAGACGAGCAGCATTATCTGTTTGCAGTAATAAAATACGCATACAAGGAGACAGACCCAAGAAATGTACTGCACAGTTACGAATAAAAGTAGTCGGCTACATTAGCCAAGTAGCAAGCTTACATACAGATGATAGCAAGACCTTGTTCCATAATTGAGTATGAAGTTACATACGCTAACACATTCCACTACCACCAACACAACACACGAGACAACTCCACAATCGTTCCACGTCAGGACTCGAATTTGTCAAAATGTATGAATATTTACAGTAACACCAGTCAGACGGCATGGGTAGGACAGCTAGCATTAGCAACATGGTGTTTTAATGCGTTGTTGGCTACTTCTGATTAACTAGACACATACGGACACTTAATGTAAATAACAAAGGTATATCTAAAGGTGACAACAAAGACGTTTGTGAAGACCTAGGCCTAGTACAATCTGTAGCCTGCACGCCTGCCACTCTCAGAAATAGCCATCAACGGTCGAGGAAACCAGATAACGTTTGAATTAGCAATCTAGAAATGTTATAGCTTGAATACTGATCACTATAAAACAATAGCCGGGGTATCTGACTATACATGTATTTGTGGGGACCTAGAAAATTGTATAACATAGGATGGCTGTTGATAACTTCAGCGAAATTGTCAGCCAGGAATTCTTACCCTGCCGATAACTCCTCAATGGCCGGCGGAAAAGAGACTCTCAAAGTACTTCCGCTCGCATTAGTTCACACACGGTTACCGCGAGAAGTAAACACTTCAAACGGGATTTAAAGATTCGGACAATTTGCAGTCAGAAGTTAATGCAATTCATATTTAACATTATTCAGATTGTGTGAGTAGAAATGCATAGACAAATAGAAATACACGATTGATTACGTGCTTAGTATTTTTCATAATACATTTTTCTATGATCCTACATAGGCATATGGAGTTATTATAGCAATAATCTATGACAGAAATAAGGGAAGCATATATTGTTTTAAGGAAGGCATTGTTATTTGTTACACATTAATTATCAGAACATGTTTCTATAGACCTATATATACTGCACATGTCAAGTTTATTTTCGTAAACAAAAACTAAAATTCTAAAACAAACACTAAACCCAAATTATCTTGATATGTAATCTGTCAGCAAAATGTTAAACAAATTGTCTCTGTAACTAATTAAAACATAAAAAAACATTAGAAGAACAGAAAAATAAGGACAATTTAAATATTTCCCTTTACACATTTCTATTTCTGATCACTGAAACATTTTTCCAATTTTAGTTTTAGTTTAATAACCTGAGTAAATGTCACAATAAAAGTGTTGACCAGTAGGTGACACTATAAACCATTTTGTAATTTACACTTGGACTTAGGAGTTTCAACCAAGTTAAAAATATATACATATTACCCTTGTTTTATGAAGTACTTGAGAGATGAAGTGCTGAGAGAACAAACTAATTTACAGCAAAAAATTTGTAATAGTTTCTATTGACCAGGGGACTCATCAACCAATTATTTATATATGATATAGATTTGTCTCACAAGATTTGACTTTTAACTGCAAGAAAACAACAGTCCAATTTTGGGCATTCAGCAACAAGTTTCTTCATCTGTAGCCTCTAAACCAGAACTACTAGCATAACCCCAAACTAACTACCTATTGTCACTGAAGAGTTAGTGCTCAATACTATAGACTACAGACCTGGGAGCAATTAGGGTTTGCTCAGGGTACGAACATCACGTTTTTCACCTTGCCGGCTCAAGTTTATGATTTAGCAGCCTTTCAGTATTCATATATCCCAATCAGTATCATCCTCATTTTCTTATGCAGGTTGGGGGGAATCCATAGGTTGCCAGATAGGTTCCCCTTCCCCACACGGTTCTGCTCTTGAGCAAGGTAATTTAGCAGAATTGCACCTTAGTCTCCCAATGTGGCAGCCCCCTGCATCTCTCAAATTTTGAGGGTTTGAGTTGAAAGGATAAATGACATTATAAGCTCTGGGAGACATCTGGGAGTTTTTAGCATTTAGTTATACTCTATGTGTTGATGTTACACGCCCAACAGCAACGCCTAGGGGAAGGCGAGGACATAACACTGATACCCCAACAATAACGATAAGGTAAAGAAAAACAATGGAATACCAACCACAAACCCAGGAAACGCAGTGGAATCAATATATTTAATACACATGAAAAGTGGTGCACAGAATACAATGAAAACAACAGGGGAAAACTTGGGTGGCACCGCCTACAACTAACATAAAATAACACCCCTAACCAAGTCTAACTTTAAGCAAAAGAACACTTCCCTAATTTTTATAAATTGGTATAGTATAAATTAGTATATTAATATTAATAATATTCATAAATTAGTAGTAGTAGTATAAACTGTATAAACCAAACTACCCTACCCAACCTCTCAAAAACCTGACTAAAACAAGCGACTGTGACAACCAAAGCTATTAGTTTGGTGTGACTGTTTAGTTCTACACCCACACCCTACCAGTACCAAACACATACTTCTTTCACTGTTTTTAAACTAAGTACGTTAGTTATCCATGTTGACTAATTCACTGTTAGGTAGCCATAGTAGGTGGGATCACCAACACTGTAATCCCAGTTATCCCTTGTCTGTTCTTCCTGTATATTTCAGTGACTCTTGGTTTACCAGGTTTACCTTGTTATCAAATTAATTTAAAAGACCAGGCATGTTGTTTCATTACATGTGTGTGTATACATGACAGAAAGTAGCTATAGTTAAATTCAGGGGAAGGTGTATGAAGATGTGTTGTTTTTCTTCTATGGCATTTAGGTTAGGAGTTGCGCGAGAGCAAAGTATATAAAAAAAAGCATTATAAAAGAAGTATCTCAGAAAAGTGAGTGTTCAAAATTTCTGCACACAGCACTGATATTTTAGCCTATTTCTGAGCATTTTCTTCCTATAATAACCCAACATAAAATGTAATTACATTTGTGTAATTTAATATATACTTTGAGAAAACCTTTGACAGCTTAGCCTATAAAGAAATACAATAGTTTTTACCTTTTAAGATTTTTATTTGTTTGTAATAAAAAAAATACGCTGGGAGGGTTCCCTTCATGTGCCACCAAAAACTCCAGAAAACCATGGCCCATCTGGTGTTCAGCTGGCCCAAGTTCCACTATATTAACCTGCTCCTCTGCTCATTCCTCTGGCTCCCCTTACTCACAAAACATACGGGGCACCAAGAAAAACTTCCCCTTCCAAACATCAGGCAATGTCCAAACCCTTCCTTCTGCCATGTGGGTTTTCATGGCTGTCCCCCCAATAGGGCATTTCCCCCTCAGCTCAGTCAGAGGTCTGTCCTGGTATTCTGACCTGCTTCCCCTTAAAGCTAGGATGGCAGAGTCCTTAACCATTTGAAGAAAACTACATTTCCCTTCTAAAATCCTAGTCATTGTATTATCCCATCCTCTGTCTCCACCATCCTGTGCCGCCTGTCCTCTTCTCTGTCCTTATCTCATTTTTACTTCCTCCCTCATCTCTTCTTGCACTTCTCCTCCTCCCCTCATTTCTTTCCTCCTCCCTCCTTTCCTCCTCCCTCTCCTCCTTGTAAAATGGCAGAAATGCAAATTATTTCCAGAGCAATCTCAGGAAATGAAAGTAGGGGAAGCAGCATTCACCGGTCATGTCTTCCTCTTCGTCAGTGGTGGGGCCCTTCTTCCTCTTGAAGGAGCAATGCAGACGTTTCCAGAGGGACTTCTTGGCATGTTGGTCCTCAACATCCCAGGACAGCTCATCAATCAACTCCTGGAGTCTCCTCCGGGATGCTGGTGAGGGTCTGTTTTGAGGCATGTGAGGCTCCTGATTGGGCCCAGATCTTACCGGAGCCTTTTCTCTCCATGTCCACGTCCCTGGAGGCCATCAAAGCGGGTGTAGGGGCAGGCGGGCAGGTCATGGTCCGGCCCCTGGATGTTAAGGGCCGAGATAATCAGCAACGTCTGTGCATAATCTCAATTAAATGGCAAACTAAGAGTATTGTCAGGTTATCCAGAAAAGCGTAGGCTGTATGGTTGAGTGATAATAATGATAGACAAGACAGTTGTTCAGTTTTAACAGTCCAGCCCATTATGATGCAATAATCTATGTTTAGAACCTACTGTAAAGTTTTACTCCCAAACCCCACCAGGACCAAAAAAAGGGTTGTATGACCCAAAAACAAACAGCTGCATACGTTAAAGACTAAGACGATGATGATCAGGGGGTGAAGACTACTTCATGTTGTTGAGGAACTTGGGCTGCTCGTCCCCCCAAGGTTGCAGCAACTCTCCTGCTATCTTTGGCCCCGACATCCCCCCTGGACACAGACAAACAGTTATAGGAAGTTGTGAGACCAAGGACCAGTCGGATTGGCGGAGGAAATGCTTACGGTCCAGCTGAACTGCAAATCCACAATAACACGACGCTTACCTGCTTCAGCATGCCATCTCTTTCCCATTTGAACAAGCCACAGTTACTGCAACAGAGAACACTGTGTTATAATGTGTTTGCGTGTATACACTGCTAGATGTGTGTGTGTGTGTTAGAGAGAGAGCGTACAGTGTCTCTCACCTGCACTGTTTGTGTGGCAGGCGGTCCAGCACGATGGCTCTCTCTCCACAGGGGCATTTGAAGAAGCGCTTGGTGGCATCGTGCCAACACAGCTCGTGCTTCTCCACACAGCCATCAGCAGGATTGAAGTAGGTGTACTTACACTGGAGACATGGTCAACAGCATCCACTCAGCAACCACGTCAGAGCAACGAACACATAGTCTGATCAAACCTCTGTCTACTACCGCAGCTCAGGAGGTTAGGGAAATGTGAACGTTGCCGGTTTAAATCCCGGGTGGTTAGAAAGAGATGGGAGTCGGTGGTATGTTTTTATTTTTTTATTTAACCTTTATTTAACCAGGTTAGCCACACTGAGATTAACAATCTCTTTTTCAAGAGGAACCTGGCCAAGAATAGCAGCACACAGAAGTTACAGTATGTCAGGTCCTGGCTGGGGGCCTCTAGGCATCTCTATGCGCCAGGGGGCCACAGTCAGGACCTGACCACAGAGGCGTCTCTAGGCATCTCTGCGTTACTGTTTTCCCGTTCAGCCTAATTAGAGACAGTTGCATCTTGTTGTCTCTAATTGGGGACCCTATTTAATTTGTTCTGTTTGCCTTTTGGTTTGTCGGTCATTGTTTGGAGTTAGCTTTGTGTTTGCTGTGGTTTGACTTGCCTTTTGTTGTTTTGTGTTGACAAGACGAACATTAAAAGGGTGTTCAATTGCTCTGTACCTCGTGTCCTGCCTCTCAACCGTGACACCGTACATAAAATCACAACATAAACATAAATTACCATTATTCGAATTAAGATCAAGATTCAAAACATTTACAGCAACCCATTTCAATATCTATCATGATTTTGATTTTGGACTTAAAATCCATCATAGTCACTAAACAATTTAGTTTTAAAATCTTTTGTAGCTCATTCCAGGTGGAAGGTGCACAGCACTGGAACACTTTTTTCCCTACTTCAGTACGTGTCCTAGGAACCGTCAACAAAATACAGTTATGAGAGAGCAAGCAAGATTTCACATTAGTTTGTTGGACAATGTAAGAGCATAAATAAACTGGGAGCTTTCCAAGAATGGCCTTGTAAATAGAAATGTACCAATGGGATAATCTACATAGAGCTAGTGATGGCCAGCCCACTCTCGCATATAGGGTACAGTGATGGGTGAGAAAGAGTTTGTAACAAACCTCAAAGCCCCATGGTATACAGTATCAAGCATAACTAATGAGGACATAGAGGCATGCATGTACAAGATATCACCATAATTTAATACAGGCAGCAAGGTAGCATACACAAGGCACTTTCTTGCCTCATACGAAAAACAGAACCTATTTCTGAAATAAAAACCCAACTTTAACCCAACTTTTTTTTTACCAAGTGTAAAATATGTGCCTTAAAAGAAATAATGTCATCAATTAAAATCCCAAGATATTTGTATACAGATAGACTCAATTACATTACCATGCAATGTAGTAAGAAAGGGAAGATCTATAGATTTTTTCTTTAAGTTTAAAAACAACATGTATTTTGTCTTATTAGCATTTAGAACAAGTATCAGCTGATGAAATCTTTGTTGAACAATATCAAAAGCAAGCTGTAACTGAAAAAGGGACAGAATTTGAGAGGGTGCCGAACAATAAATCACAGTAGCGTCTGCATAGAAATGAAAGTTGGCTTAGGGTACATCTATACCTATGTTATTGATATAAATTGTAAAGAGCAATGGTCCCAGAACCAATCTCTGTGGCACACCCTTTAATACATGCACAGGCCTAGAGGTAAAACAGTTTAGAGGTAAAGACAGTTTCTGCTGATAAGCCTATATCCAAGAGTCTCTGCTTCATTGTTTCATGATCCACTGTATCAAAAGCTTTTGACATGTCAATGAAAAGGGCTGCACAGTGGTGCCCCTTGCCCAGAGAGACAATAAAATAATGATAAAAAATATATAAAATAAAAAAAAAAATTACTTTAAGACCTGCTGTAATTGTGCTGTGTTTTTTTCTGAAACCAGATTTATAAACTGAGAAGATCTCATTTGTAAGTAAAAAATCTTGCAGTTGCTTACTCAAAAGGGATTCTAAGATTTTCGCTAAAACAGAGAATTTCGTTAATGGGTCTATAATTATTTAACAATGTGGGATCTCCTCCTTTTAACATGGGAATCACAAAGGCTGATTTCCAAATTAATGGAATTTCATTTGATCTTAACGAAAGATTAAAAAGATAAGATAAAATTGTTGCAATAAAATCAGCAGCTAGCTTGACTCATGCTAATTCACAGCAAAGTCAAAAATAACTGACCCCCTTAATAAAGAGGGAAATTAGTGTATAAAACATATAGTAAAAACACAGAAAAATTTGTAAGCTCAAATGGACAGTATTTACCATTACACTAATGTATCAGAACACACCGAAAGTCAGCATAAGCATTGAACACAAAAACGCAATTGGAAACCGAACATTTCCATTCTGCTTAATGGCGTCGCTAAAGGAATAACTCAAGCTTTAATCTCCACTCAAGACTTCCTCCCTCTGTAATGAAATGGTGTGCTGTAAACGCCGATCTAATAAAATAATAAGCTCCACTCAAGAACCAGGGGGTTAACCGACCTTTTTACAGGTGACTGCTCGACATTTCTGCTCTCGGATGTTCCTCATCTTCTCCTCCATCGCCTCCTTCTTCACAAGAAGATCAGAGAAACACTCCTGCAACTGGAACTCCACCTGAACAGGGAGGAACTATTATAACACTGGGGTAGGAGTCAGGGGGGCATTACATTGTAATTAAGAATAGCTGTCAGTTTCACTAGGCTGTTATGATTACAATGGTGGTATTAGTGGTGTTTGTAGTAGTAATAGTAGTGGAAGTAATCAAATTTGTAGTAGTAGTATTTATAGTAGCTTGGTCTTGCTAAGAACTCTCAGAGTGTCTGCTGTAAGAGTTCTTGAAAAGGTGTGTACTACGTGCAGGTATGTATACCCACGCGCATCTCACTTGACACTATTTCCTCTCCAGCAACCAATACTGTGGACCCCTCAGACACCCAGGCATACCTGCAAGGGCACTTAACAGTTGAAAGTAAAATGGGTGTGGCTGAAACACCTGAACTCAATAATTAGTAGGAGTGTCCACATACTTTTGGCTACATAGTGTATGCTGTGTCCTTTCATCATCCTTGAGATGTCTCCTGAACTTGACTTTTGTCCACCTGTGGCAAATCCAATGGATTGGACATAATTTATAAAGGCACACACCTGTCTATATTAAGTTCCACAACTTCACACTGAATTTCACAGCAAAAAACATGTTCGTGGAACACTCTGTTGACCTCCAAATGGGATTGTGTAGTGGCATAGATCTGGGGAAGGTTATAAAAATGGCTAAAGCATAAAAAGTTCTCAGGAGCACATAGGACTCCATTATTGTGAAATGCAAGATATTTAGAACCACTGGCAGGAGAATACCCAAGAACACTCAAAGCTGCGATCGCAGCCAAATAGGCTTCTACTAAGTACCGAATATAAAGTCTGAATACTTATGAGAACTCTATTTATTCTTTTACAGTCTCTCTGTTTGTAAAATAACTAAAGTTGGTTTCTTTATGCACCTTGTACTTCAAAATACAATAAACAGTAATGTTTCCAGACAGACATCTTTTTTTGGGAATACATATACACTACTGTTCAAAAGTTTGGGGTCACTTAGAAATATCCTTGTTTTCGAAAGAACGGTTATTTTTTGGTCCATTAAAATAACATAAAATTGATCAGAAATACAGTGTAGACATTGTTAATGTTGTAAATGATTATTGTAGCTGAAAATGGATTTTTATCCAAGTTTATAATTTTAAAAGAAAGCAATAAAACTGGCCTTCTTTAGACTAGTTTCTGGAGCATCTGCAATTGTGGGTTTGATTACAGGCCCAAAATGGCAAGAAACAAATAACTTTCTTCTGAAACTTGTTGGTCTATTCTTGTACTGAGAAATGAAGGCTGTTCCATTCGAGAAATTACCAAGAAACTGAAGATCTTGTACAAAGCTGTGTACTACTCCCTTCACAGAACTGCGCAAACTGGCTCTAACCAGAATAGAAAGAGTGGGAGGACCCAGTGCACAACAGAGCCAGAGGACAAATACATTAGAGTGTCTAGTTTGAGAAACAGACGCCTCATTGGTCCTCAACTGGCAGCTTCATTAAATAGTACTCACAAAACACCAGTCTCAACGTCAACAGTAAGGAGGCGACTCCAGGATGCTGGCCTTCTAGACAGAGTTGCAATGAATAAGCCATACCTCAGACTGGCCAATAAAAAGAAAAGATTAAGATCGGCAAAAGAACACAGACGCTGGACAGAAGAAGATTGGACACATCCAAAGATTTAGGTGTTCAGATCACAAAGAACATTAGCCACTATTTGACAAAGTCAATGTCCTTCAATCCAATGCATGGCCAACACCATTACCCACGCTCTATGGGAAGGAGGAAACTAGAGTGCAGCGTGATATTTTCAACGTCCGTTTTTCAACAGTGAAACAGAGCTACAGAGACTTTAAAGAACGCCAAGAATGGCCTGTGGAAGCGGGATTGCTTAAACTTAAACATGCAGTAAATAATCTCTTTCAGTGAGCCGTGCTGAATGTGAAATAGGTTTCTCCCAGATGAACAATATAATTAAACCATTAGGCACTGTTACAAACTTAAAATGTATTAGCAGTCATGTCTATTGCCTTAGTTCAGTGGTGGGCAAACTAAGGCTGAATCCGGCCAGCAAGGCCATTCCATCTGGCCTGCAGTTGGTAATAAAATACCTTTGAGAGGTAAAAAATTACTCACCAGCCCATTCTTATACATTTGGACCCCCTATAGGACCATGGACCCCCTATAGGACCAACTTAAACATGACATTTAGCAGAACACTCCCAATTTGCTCTCAAGTGAAAAGAGTTATTGCCATTGAGACAGTGTTCCTCTTGTTGAACAAGAACTCCCGCATACTGTCCATATAACTTGCAATATCAAAAAACTTTAATGAGAACAACGTTTCGGTCCTTCATCAGGTTATCGCTCAATAACATATCTCTGTATTTCAAATTGAATACATTTCTTAATAAAAACATTTTAATTCCACGAACTTCCAAAATATTGCCATCCCATATATATATCTTTTATATCTTTTACTGAAGATTAGCCAACTACATCTATCGCATCCACGCATCACTGAACGTTAACCATTCACGTGCTTACAAATCACGTGACAGTAACCTTCAATGAAATGACAACAAATAAATAAACGCTACAGATATCAAAGAGTCTGTGTTGAACCATGTGTGTAATTGACGACAGTATCAATGTACATTAATAGGTCAATGGCTACTTTAAAAACTGAACGCGACTGATTCAACGTGTGTTTACTTCTCCCATTGTAGGCTACTTCACTTCGACCGTTTCTATAAACCCGAGAAGGCCTGAGGGTGGTTTTAGATTGAACTAACTGTAAATTATTTATTTAAACAACTTTATCATTCAGAGTCGCGGAACCTCGATCCTCTTTAACCTTAATTTTAAATAACTACATACACCCCTATAGTTCCCCAGCCCCCTGCGCCTCCATGGACCCCCATGCATCAGAAAGGCATTATAACATTACTAAGCAAATGAGTCGAAATAACCTCTCGTCCTGCCGCCCTTACCAGTCGCGGCACCGAATGAAATTAAACCATGCAGTTCAAAACGTGGTGAACACAGAAAAAGCGAGTGCGGCGTAGTCACACACATCGAACTTTTCCGCCGCTCCCCGCGCGCGGTTATAACCGGTTACCGGACTGTAGTCCGCTTGCACTGTCTGTCTGTCTGGGTGAAAGTGATGCGGTCATAACGCGAGCAGTACGAGCTTGTTCCCTCCCTCTCCGGTCCGGTCTGTCTCTCGCGGCAGTGCGGATGTGGAGTCACCACCGGAGCACTGCCTTCTAACCGGAGAAGAAGATGAAATGTTTTTCCCGTTATCTCCCGTACCTCTTCCGCCCTCCCACCACCATCCTGTCTTCCACATGCCACACCGAAGGTAGGTAGAGACTCACCAGGGCCTCTCAGCTGATGTGTGTGTTGTTATCGGTATGAGAGGGGAGTGTATAAAGATGTCTGGTAGATTTCTGGTGTAGACGGGTGTGTTGGAAATATTCTGAGCTATGCATGCTTTATCTGTTCTTAAAATGTATTGTTTTATAAGATGTTCTGCGACCTATCATAGATGCTACCTGTGTCTTGTCTGTGGTTTTATCCATCAGTCTGATGTAGCTAGAGCAGGACGACTGATTACAAAAGTGAACATTGAGTCTGCACTTTGGGACCATTCTGTTGTAAATCTAAGGGTATCTCAAGTAAGTTCTGGTGTGTAGTGGAAAGACAATTTAGCAGATCGCCTTAGGATGTGTTGTTGTGATGACAAAACATCGTAAGAAGGCTGATCATATTGCAAGCTTGAAGAAACATTATTACTAAACCAGAATGCCTCAATTAATCCAATTAAAACAGTGTGACGTTTGTGTTCTCTTGTTGATCTGTCTACGTACAAGGGTATGCTGCTTTCATGAGCATCCTGACCTAAAGCACAGCACACAGGGCTGTTCTGAATGTAGGGCAGATAGGGAGGTCACTGAAGGAGTTGACTTGTTACCCAATGTTTGTGACTGGATCATCAGGGCCAGCTGACCTTGTTTGTCTTAATATTGTACATACACGTTGTGATTCTGCCCACCAGTGCATATTTGACTGGACCACTTGTGTATTCCATCCCTTTCCATTTTTCTCTATTTCCTTCTCTGCCTCTCTTAGTCTGTCCATCTCTCTCTCTCCCCCCTATCTTTTAAGTCATTTAGCAGACACTCTTATTCACAACGATTTCTTTTCCTCTCCATATGGGCCCCCTGTGGGAATCGACTCACAACCCTGGTGTTGTAAATGCCATGCTGTACCAACTGAGCTATATCCCCTCGCCAGCTCCCTCTGGCCTTTGCTCTTGCCTCTCCATCTTTCTCTCTTTGTCGCTCACTGTCTTAGAGAACACTTTATGATCTCTGGGCGGGAGGGAGACTGAGAGGGAGAGATGGAGGGAGAAAGAGAGAGGGAGGGAACAAGAGAGCTAGCTGTCACTGGGTTTGTGTATGAGAGCATAGTTGTGAAATATTCGACTGGTAAAAAGTGGGTAAACCCCTACCCCGCACTCAGTGTGTATGCTGAATTGCCCAAGAAGCCACAGTGTGTGTTACTGGCTTTTACTGAGGCTGAGATACTACATTATTTAACCTTACAGCACCACTCCCCCACCACACACACTCACACGCAGACACACACACTCACACGCCTACATACATGACACACACACACACACACAAATGGGCTTGAGGCACACACAGTCCTTCAGGTCCCAGTCATGGTGAGTCTGGGAGAGAAACCTTCAGAATGAATGTGACCTATATATTACCGAGTGGGAAAACTGTCTGCCTTGCAAATCACACATGTACTGTAATGGACACTGACTTGGTGGTTCAGTCAGTCCGGAAGACGGTCAGTCAGGAAATTAGTCCATCCCTCTGTCCACCCATCTGTCTGTCTGTTAGACTCATTCTCAAACACAGGCATGGACACATGCCCCGTTCATTCATTTATGTTCTCCCCCTTCCTGAAAGGCTCCATACCCCTGTCTGTCCCATCCCACCCAGCCTCCACTGAGAGGCGTTCTCCTGAGGGTGTGTGTGTGTTGTGCTGCAGCAGCCATGTCAGTGTAAAATGTATTATATAAACACTTACCTGGCCTGTTGCTGGACGCCCGTCTGTGTCTTCTATGTGTGTGTTTATCTAGAGCAAAGATGAGAGACGTGCCAGTGGGACCGTTTTCACTAGCGGGACAGTCTCTGGGAACGTGTGGGTGTGTGTGAGGGCGTGCGTGTGTGTGAGGGTGTGGGCACTCTGTGTAGGTTTGGGACTTACAGATAGCGACAGGCAGTGTGTTGCCAGGCAGTGTGTGACTGTGCGTGTTTGTGTGTGAGTAGTGTGTGTTTGTTTGTGTGAGAAGTGGTTTGATCCGTGAAGTGGCTGTCTGTCAAGATAACACAACAGCGTTGGGATGTGTGATAACACACACACACACACACATACACACACACACATGCACACGCTCTCCTCTCTGGTCCATGGGGCTCTGAATTTATTCCCCAGGGTTGCATCCTAATGGGCAACCTATTGCCTACACAGTGCCCTATTTAGGGGATCTGGTCAAAGTTGGCACACTACTGAGGAAAATGGGGCTGTTTGGGAGGTGGCCTAGTGCTGAGTCATTATTATAGACAGTATGGTCCGGTCCTACTTCTCAGCACCACAGACAGAGCTATTACTACAGTATCAGCAAAATGTTTGCCTGAAGTTGGACACATTTTGAAACACCGTTCAAATAGCAGGCTATGTGACTTATAGTGTAAGTTATAGTCCCGGATAAATGGATTGAATTCAGAGTTCATTCTTATAATGACCTGATTATGAATATGGGGAGATTATGGAGTAAGTATAGCAACTGAAAGAGGAACACTGTCTCAATGGCAATAACTCTTTTCACTTAGGAGCAAATTGGGAGTGTTCTGCTAAATGTTATGTTTAAGTTGGTCCTATAACAAGGAGTATACTATTGTACCATCAATCCCCAGATACAGTTGGCAAATTTTCTGAGAAAATATTGAAGAGAAATGTTCTAACCACTATATATTCTCACAGGCATAGTTCACTCTTATTCCAATAAGATTCAGGGAGGAGAGATTACATTCCTCCACAAAGTAATGAATGTTCAAAGTGCTAGCATTTGCTTTAGATTTGCTTTCATAAAACTAAAAGGAATCTGTCATTAATGTCCATGGAAGATGAGAGCACTTTCCCAGTAGCTGCCTTGACCATTCTAATTGTTGCATTCATCTTTCTGCATTGCACTTTGCAAAATATGTATTCCCAACCATTACCTTTTCTTGCATTTGTGTTTAGCCCATGCAGCATGTACATTGCTGTGCTTATAATGTCGACTAAATATTTTTTTTATTTCAAGATTTTATACTAAACAAAGGAGAAATCATACTAAAAACTGCTAAATGCTGAAAAGACACAGTACCAACCTTACGCCAAGTAAAATTGTTTACCTTGACATTTGCCATAGTGTGCTATATTGCCATAATCTATGGAGGACCAAATTTGCCATTATTATAAATACACACATTAATTGGCAAATAAACAAATTAATAAATAAATACACAGAGAAATATATAAATAAATGAATACACCCATGAATAGATGTATATAAATAAAAATAAATGAATATATGCACAAATAAATTGGTAAATAAATAAATATATACACAGGTATATAGGTACAGTTGTGCTCAAAAGTTTGCATACACTTGGAGAAGTGGTAATATATGTACCATTTTTAAAAGAAAACATGATTGAGCAGGCAAAACACATGTCTTTTATTTCTTATGGGATTCACATTCAACTGTAGGCCATAACAGAATGGCACAATCATAAAACAAAACATGGCAACAAAAAAAAAATGAACAGACCCTGTTCAAAAGTCTGTATACCCTTAGTTCTTAATACTGTGTATTGCCCCCTTTAGCATCAATGACAGCGTGCAGTCTTTTGTAATAGTTGTCTATGAGGCCCCAAATTCTTGCAGGTGGTATAGCTGCTCATTTGTCTTGGCAAAATGCCTCCAGGTCATGCAAAGTCTTTGGTCGTCTTGCATGAACCGCACGTTTGAGATCTCCCCAGATGGGCTTGATGATATTAAGGTCAGGAGACTGTGATGGCCACTCCAGAACCTTCACCTTTTTCTGCTGTAACCACTGGAGGGTCAATTTGGCCTTGTGCTTAGGGTCATTGTTGTGCTGTAAAGTCCAAGAGCGTCCCATGCGCAGCTTTCGTACAGAAGAATGCAAATTTTCTGCCAGTATTTCCTGATAACATGCTGCATTCATCTTGCCATCAAAGAGCTAACAAACCCATTGACTTTTTATACACAGACATTAATTGCAATTTAAAAAGCCACGGGTGTGGGAAATTCACCTTTAATTGCTATTTTCACCTGTGTGTGTCGCCTTGTGTGTCTGTAACAACTTTTGATCAGGGCAATTTGGGTGATTTCTGTTATCATTATGATTTAAAAAGGAGCCAAACAACTATGTGATAATAAATGGCTTCATATGATCACTATCCTTAAATAAAAGACAGTTTTTCTCATGATCAGTCATATTTTCAAAATCAATGCCAAAATTTCTAATTTTCTGCCAGGGTATGCAAACTTATGAGCACAACTATATTATAGAGGCCAGGCACGGTCCCCCCACCCACCGCGGTCCCCCCACCCACCGCGGGCCCTCCACCCACCGCGGGCCCCCCACCCACCGCAGGCCCTGTTGCAGCCGCACCCCCTGCACCCCCAATAGCTACGCTAGCTGACGTTTGCAACACTGAGCCATTATCTCCCTTAGTTTCACCTAGGGGCAGGGGTTACGTTGGCACCGGCCTACAGCCTGCTTTTAAATTCATTTCAAAGATGACCGAAACGAAAGACTGGAATAGGCAAAGAGCAGTCGACCAGGATTGGAAATGAGTTGACCACAAAAACATGGTAAGTGCACGTTACTGAGTGAGTGTCAAACTAGCTAGCTAACTTGAAACGGATCCCAAACTGTTGTGTTAGTCGGCCAGATGCCGGCTGTAGCTAACTTCGTTTTACAGGCAGTTCAGATGGCCAGTTGAATGACATGTGGTGTTCCAGATCAGGCTGTCTACTAGATAGTTAGCTTGATGCCCAATGATGTAACCCGTAGGTGTAACCTGAGTTATGAATTAAGAAACAGGGTGAATCGTATGCGTGGTTTAAACTGAGTTGACTAACTAGTTAGTTAAGCTAGGATACTAATCGATCACATTTGTTTTGGTTTAAAAGTAGCTAGATAACATCAATTACAGGAATCTGTTCTAGGCAGAGATGATGTTGGAATAAGATATGGTGTGTGTAAATATATAAGTAAGTACATTCACATTTATGATGCAGTTTGTCATAGCCATTATCATGAAATGACATACATATTGTGTTTCAGCTCTATTGTTTTGTTGTAATTTACAGATATGAATGCCAGACTGATAGACGAATCCTAACTGCAGGTACCATTTTTACGGCTGTTTACAGCTTTTCATTCAGATTTATTGGAGCCTGGTGGAGATAGATGTGACCACTACAGGGCAGGATTGCATCCAGGTTGTGGTGTGCAGTTCTTGGAGGAGCACACACTCCATGTCAGTAAGACATTTTATTCCTATAAATTGCATGATACTATTTTAAGAGGTAAACCTCATAAAAGGAAGAACCTGTATGAACCCTACATGTGTTCACACCTCAAGGCCACCTTGTACCCCAACTGCTGGCTTCCCTCTGAATTTAAGCGGCCAGTTCCTGTGTAGGAGACCAGGGGTGTGTTCCAGTGGACCTTGTGGGGACATTTCTCAATGTCTTACACCGTTTTTCAGTGTTTTTCAGGTACCCATCGTGGTTGTTGGCATGCGTTCCTCCGGCGTGAAGGGAGTCCGACATATTTGTTTTAAATTATAGATATGCAAGAACTGTATTAATAAGAATTAGTCAGTAACTTAGCAAAAACTCAAGTAAATGTGCTGAAGAAGCTGTATGAAATTGAAAAGTCACCGAACCCGTGCTTTCTCTTTTGCCAACCCAGAAAGTGTTTTGCAAGCTGACATTACCGCAGCTGGGATGGAGTTAGAAAACGAGTTTAACGAGAGCCGACAGCTGCTTAGTTTTCATGGTGAATGCTTTGTTTAAGTTGACATATCAGTGAGGCACCCGGTTGTAGCAGATGTGAACTAAAGTTAGCTCGGATGTCTGGAATTAGCTAACGTTAGCGCCCACGCATTTTCCAGTGGGCTTGAAGGTACATCACCTGAGATGCTCAGATCCAGGACAAATTAATCGAGCAAGCAATGCACAGTGACATTGATCAAGCAATCATGTTAATTACGCACCCAAAAATGTTTGATAGACTCCCCCTCAATATCACATTGGAAAAATAAATACTGAATAAATAAATTAAGAAATGCATATATCAATAAAAGTGTGATTATTAGATAATAGTTAAATGTAATTGAACAAATTAATTACTTTGGTTAGCATTCTTGGATTTCTTGGCTCATTTATTTATTTACCTGTGCATTTATAATTTAATGAAATAATTAAATCATTTTCCTATTTATGTGTGCATCTATTTATTTATTTCTTATAATGGTCCAGGTTTCGTCCTCCATATTCAACCAGCCATCTTTTCATCAGCAGCACTGGCCCCGCACTCTAACAACTAAGCCATCTGCCATCCCTCTGATGTTGACCTGCTTTTCTGTTTTGGATTATTGTCTTGCTGCATGACCCAGGTGCTCTTCAGATTCAGCTCACACTGGATTGCCAGACATTCTCTTTTAGGATTTTCTGAGTAGAATTGATGGTCCCTTCGATGAGTCTTCCAGGTTTTTATGCAGCATAGAATCCCCGAAACTTCCCAATACCACCACCATCCTTGATACGGTGATGAGAATGTGGAATGCAGTGTTTGTTTTTCTCCAGACATAACAGGTCGCATAATGTTCAAAAAGTCAAATACAATTTGCCAAAACGGACCTGGAAGACTTTGTCATGACTCGTCAAGACTCAAGAATTTCATAAATGCTCAAATGACTCAATATGTGAGATCTTTGGAGTAAACTGGTCCTGTTATGTCTGGTGAAAACCAAACACTGGATTCCAGTGTTTGAATTAAGTCATTCGGAGTGATTTAAAATACAGAAAGAAAACAAATCTTCAGTTGTTTTTTTCATAAAGGTTCCCTTCCTTTAATGTTAGGTTTTAGCTGAACATGATGTAATATCCTTAAGTGTAAAAAAACAAACAAAAATCTAAATATTGAGGGAACACTTATTCACTGTACTGTGGTATTTTTGTTTTATTATGTACTTTTTTCATCTTCATCAACAATTTACAAAACCTTCTCACCTCACATACATTTCTCTCTGTGTCTGTCTCGCTCTCTAATTGTGTAATCTCCCCCTTTCTCTCTCCATGTTGCTCTGCTGTTCATCACTTTAGAAATAAGAACAGCAAAAACAATCTCTGTTACACAATTGTACCTTCCTTTCCCCCACTGTTGGGAGCAAGGATTTAAAGATTATCTTGGCGTGACTGAGTGGGAATCAGATTACGATTATTAGCTCATCATCTATAACATGCATTCACAGGCAGGTGTGAAGGATTAGTTCTGTAAAAGCGGGCTTTCCTAAAAGTTTAAGCTTACTTATGTAAAATCCTGCCCTTTTTGTGTTAGTCAAACACTCTTCAAAATCTTGAATGAAGTGAGAGAGACGTGGAGGAGAAAGGGAGAAGGAGAAAGATGAGCAAGGAGATAAAGGAGAAAACCAAACCAAGTAAAAAGGTTGTGGCCTTTAGAAATATGGGGTAGATTTGTTGAAAATTCATTGAAAGTCTCTAGAAACATTCCTATTGACACAATTTCCTTAATTTTACAGTACCTTCTGTTCAGAAATAGTGTGGTAATGCCATCATCTGTCTTTGTGATTCCTAAAAGAGAAGTGTACCCCATTTATATCAATGCCACCTGCCTCTATGACTCATATCCAGACACAGTTCCAGAGTTTCCCTGTCACAAATTAAACTGAGTCCTGGACTAGAAATCAAGAACGATGGAACATTTCCATGGGAATTTATTTTTAGTCCTGGACTAGGCTTCATCTCTGTATGGTAAACTGCCTCTTTGTCATTTAATGATGTGGTATGTGGAGAGGCTGTGCAGGGATTTTACAACAGGACATAGAGTCAGGCTAATTTACAGTACTAGTGATTCAGTGGGGAATGAGGCAGTGGGGATTTGCTTAATGAGCTTTTTCAATTGCTGTCGCATACAAAAATATTTTATGGATGCATTTTAGGATAGTTTTTTTGTGAAACATGCATTCAGAAATTTACATTATAGCCATTTAGCAAATGCTTTTATGCAGTGACATACTGGAGAAATTTGGGTTAAGTGCCTTGCTCAAGGGCACACTGACAAGTTTTCTTTAATTTTTACATTGATGACTCCAGGCTTAGAAAGTGACCTTTTGGTTGCTGGCAGAACACTTGATAACTACACTATCTGCTGTCTTATGCTAGACATTATTTGTAATACATTTGTCAGAAAATGTATAATGTGTACAATTGAGTATATTTCACTTGCATTTTACATTTTGCACATGTATTTCACATGTACTATTTTTCCATACTGGGGTGATTTTGAGGCTAAGAGAGAAAGAGAGGGCAAAGACACTGCAAGATGCAGAGGGAGAGGAAGACCTTTCTCCCCCTTTGAATTTAATTGAATTGAGAGGTGAGGGGGAGAGAGAGAAGTGAGGACAGAGATGAATAGAGGTGTAGGATGAGAGACAGATGAGAGTGCAGATTTTGGAAGAAAGGAGTCGTTTTCTGGAGGAAGTGAAAGTCAGACTTGGCATCAACACATAGCGCTGACTGTTCTGTCTCTTTCTTTCTTACCCTCTTTTTTCGTTCTCTCTCTTTCTCCATGTCCCTCTCTCTGAACAGGTCGAATGGTGAGATCTGGGAGAAAAGCATGTCTGGGACTAGTCTAGTGTTGTCATGGTGACACTTTGTGTTGTTGATCATTAGTATTGAGGAAGTGCAGGCCAGGGGCTTGCCAGGCTGAATGTCCTAGCCATAGAAACACAATGATTAGAATGGGTGTGGAACCTTTAACTATAGCAGTTACACTGATAACACATGGTTAAATTCACATATCCAGTCTGATATTGTGATGCAATCATTTTTCATACAAATGATGCTAGATGGTGACTCAATCAGCAGGTTACCTGCTCTACATGCTAAAACTATTTTATTGCAATGTCAATTGAGTTCATTCAACAACACACTGTTTAATGGTTCTTTAGTTGCTTGCTGCTTTTATTTCCTGCTATGCACCTATAGGCAGAGAGAGTGCTGGGCTGAAACCTGCTTTGCTGCTATAGGCAGAGACAGTGTTTAGGCAAGAAGCAGTGTAGATTTGGATTAATTTTATTGCTTTCATTCTGGAACATTCAATTGAATGATACTGTGTAGGGCTGAACGACCAGTTGGGGTTTTGTGGCCACTGATACATTGCTTCTCAACAGAGCCGCCGGCAAATGTGTGGCGAGCTGGCATTTGCCCCAGTACTTTTCAAAGTGGTGTGGCGCTGCCCCACCACTTTCAACGCAGCGGAGTATCGAGGGCATTCAATGTATCTAATATTATAAATGTAAAAAAAACGTGAATTTCTTGCATTTGAACAAGTTGATAAAACACTTGATAAAACACCAAATTTCAGCCCGTTTACTCTGTTGAATATAACGCACTACCTCAAACGCTGACTGCAACAGGTGAATGCACCTGTCAGTCACAGTGAACTACAGCCAACTCGGCCCCGGAGGCAGAGCGTCGACCATGCCTCTCAACAAATCATTGCTTAGTAACGCAGGTAATCGTTAGAATGGAGTCATTGCAGATGGTTTCTAACTGCTTTTTTTGCTCACGCTCCCCTATCGCCTTCCTCCTTGTCAGGTGAAAACGCGAAGTCTGATGAAATTTTATTAGTAAAAAAACAAGGTATGTCAAACTCCCTTAACTTGTCCCCATCACAATAGAATGATCATATCCATAACAGACAAAACTGCTATTGTTACATATAGTAGCCTTACATTACATTATTTACTAGCTAGCTAAGTAGTATTATTTTAAGATCACTGATTACTGTACATGTTTGCCACGGGAAAAAGACGAGTACAGATGAAACGATCTGCTGATACCCAAGGCAAAGGCAAGGGACACTAATTATGTAAGTTTGTTAAATTGAGACTGGAGACGTGGGGTTGTTACGTTGACATTTGTAAAACCTTTCAAAACCTGGCTAGCTAAAGATTCCAGTCGTCTACACGGAAAATATAAATAATTTTGTCCAACCATGACAGATGGATGACGATTAATGCACTAGGATAAGTAGCTAATGAATTCTAGCGCCAACAAAACTGTCTTTCGCAGACAGCCACCTAGCGATAGAGTAAGAAAGAGTTAGTAAGAAGAGTGCAATATATAGTGATGTGATTCAATGTAATCTGATGTATGGAATGGGAATATCATTTTATAAACACCTTTTTGAAGTCAGCTGTTGATCAATTTAATAATTGGATATACAACATTTTGTACTTATCTATACTTGTTGCATGTCTTGTCCACCTGGATAAGTGTCTACTGAGTTACTCAAATGTATGTGAATGATTACAATTATCTTTTGTCAACTAAGCATATAAGTAGGACACACGTTTACCTCACAAGTTGAGGGGAAATGGTCCGGTCCCCGAGAAATGCCCCGATGTCCCAAATTTTGCCCCACCAATTTTGGACTTGTGGTGCCACCTCTGCTTCTCACCACACCCACGAAAAGGTAGCAAATGTATCTCAAGTCTGATGTAGAATTTTTACGAATGTTTTGTGGAAACATATGGTTCAGTAAAAATTGTTTTGAGAAATAATCCCAGGGTGTGGGAAATGTTGAAGCGAAATGAAAAGACACATCCAAATTGCTCCGACCTGATCAAATATAATAGTGTTGCTATATCAGATATCTCCTTTCAGTACTGTCCATTAATCCCAAACCCTTCACCCCTACCAACTTGCTTACTAAGTTATTTCATCTTTTACATATGTCAAGTCTGGAGATCCGACAAACAAATGCAAGTGTCATATAATGAGCTACGCCTTTCCATGTTTTTGGATGAAATTCTGAAAGCACAAAAGAGATGTGGTGCCTTGGATCACGTGAGCCTCATGGAGGGCATGTTGGAGTTCCAATTACTCAAACATGACTAGTAGGCACATTTGCCTTGAAGGCAGAAATTGATATAATTGGTTGACTCAATGGAGGGTCGTGACTTGACCTGTGTGTGTGTTCACATGGTATTGACCTGAAAATCCAGACAAGAATAGTTTGATATGGAAAATTAGATTTTGTGGGGACCTTTCACTGGTCTCCATGACAAAAAGTCAGGTTCTGCTTTAAGAGTAATTTTAGGCAAAATGTTCCAATTGGGCTTAGGTTAAGGGTTGGAGTTAGGTGCTGTGATTAGGTTCTTCAGTTTTGGCTTAGTCGTTTGGGAAGATAGGATTTTCATTGGAAATACTTCTTGTTTCCCCATAAAGATTGTGTGTGTGTGTGTGTGTGTGTGTGTGTGTGTATGTGTGTGTGTATACTGCTGCATTTAGGAAGGCAGACTAATTAGTGAAAAACCCAAAGGTAATGAGGCTGACTGTGTAAACAAAGCCAAAGTGTTTGAATCAGATATCTTTCCAGCAGCTCAGCTGGGCTTCTTGTCTGTTTTTTTGCATTTCCACATGTATTGTTAGTTTATGCCAGAAGGTGGTGCTGTAAGCTAATATATATATATATATATATATATATATATATATATATATATATATATATATATATATATTTATTAGCTTATTATATATTAGCTTATTATATGCAGTTAATGCCTATATGACATGATGTAGCAGCTATTAAAGGGGCAATTTGTTAGATGTTAACTGTACAACTAGCATGAAAATAAGCAAAAATGACCAGTAGACATCGGCAGTTTATGTTTCAAGGTAATATTTCAAATAATATTTTTCTACAAAATTAAGTGACTGACATAGTCCCTATTTAACTTCCACACTGGTCCGTCTATCAGTTTGCAATGACTTGTAATTTCCATATACTCGGTTTAGACACGTGCAGTACTATCCTTCCAACCTTAAACCATCCTGGACTAGCTAGTACTATACCAGTCTCGTTCGGTAAGGGAAGATGAGGAGGAGACAAGTCATGTTATTGTTTAGAGCACTGTTTCCCAATCCTGGTCCTGGGGACCCAAAGGGGTGCACGTTTTTTGTTTTTGCCCAGGCACTCACACACCTGTTTCAAATGTTGCCCTACCACTCACAGACTTGATTGACATAATCAACCTATCATCAAGTCTTTAATTTGAATCAGTTGTGTGAGTGCCCGGGCAAAAACAAAAATGTGCAACCCTTTGGGTCCCCAGGACAAGGATTGGGAAACAGTGGTTTAGAGGCAGGATTCTACACAAGTGTCCCTTTAAGGAGACGCCTGATAGTACTGGTCTTGACAAGAAGAAGAAAAAGTGTTGGATGAGTTTGTCTTCTACTCTGTTCCACCAACCAAGTGAATGGGGAGAGGAGAGTGCCAGCTTGTTAATCTACAAAAAGTGACATGTCACAGGCTCACTTTTTCCTTATCCCTCCAAAATGGAACATCTGGTTGTCTGGGAACTAGTAGAGGCTGGTGACAATATTGGAGTGCAAAACCTTCCCTCCTTGTGACGCTGCTCTCTTATGGCCACTCAGAACCAGATGGCACAGCCCACTCCTAGTCATCCACAGGGCTTCGTCTAGTGTTAACAGACAAATAAACAGGCGTACAGATGTACTGACAGTCAGACTTAAAGACAGCACATCCATGAATCTTGTTCTCTACTTAGCTGGACAGGTTAACCAGACTAGATCAATACTAGCCTTTACTGCGTCTCTGATGGTCAAGTAAAACTAAGCCCATTGAATGTGATTTACAGGCTGTCTCAGCTTGTTGATGTGTTGCAGTTAAGTGATTGGGATAGGAAATCATGCCTGTGTCAGTCAGAAGACTGACTGGCTACTAGTAGAGGCTGATCCTACTTTAAGGCCGCCTATGAATCAGAGTATAAATGGGTTGGAGGACTTATTGGAGATTAAACTGTTTACTTCAAATCCGTAGACAATCACATAGTAATTGGATTGCGTGATAACATTGCTCTGTCTCCTTGTTGCATTTTTGTTTGTGTTTGTATGTGTGTGTTTGTGTGTGTGTGTGTTCACGTTTTACTAAACCGATGGGGACAGTAAAGCAAGACCTTGTTTGGACATTCTTCTGGTCGCGGCAAGGATAAAGGTCATTTCCATCATAGTGGTTAGGTTTCTGGTAAATTACAATTAAGGCTTAGGAGCGAGGGTTAGGTTTAGGGTTTTGGGGGTTACAGTTAGGGGTTAGGGAAAAGAGGAATTTGAATGGGACTATCTTGCATGTGTCCCCATAAGAAAATATTCCTTACTGTGTAAACTCTGGAAAATGGACGCTCTCTTTCTTGGTATTACCCGTTGAAGAATTCCTCTTAAAAGCGCTCATTTCTCAGAGGGATACACCGTGAATGCCTTGTTATCGCATTGGTTACACATTTACAAGAGGGATATTCCACTGTTGGACTTCCCCTGAAAGCAACTTAGCGTCCAACATCCAGACACACATTAAAACACTATTCAATACAAGTGGCTTTGTTGACATGATTGCAATACAACCAGGCGCAGGGCTCTCACTAACTTTCAAAGGTTTTTAACTTATTTCCTTTGAAAGTTAATCCTTCTGCTTTTACCTTTTGATAAATGCCAGCTTGTTTTCCGTTAGACCAATTCATAAGAATGATTATTGTACGACATTTCTGATTGGCTGTTGTTTCATTAAGATTTGAAAGTTAAATTGCTAGCTGTTTCTGATTGGCCTGCTGTTTGTTTCTCTGGGTAACTAATACATCTTTTGTTTGTCATTCAATGATGTGCTTATTTGATGATTTTTGATGACAACAACAACAACAACAACAACAATCATCAATATTCATCTTATTTGATGGGGGGTGGTAAGGGACCTGGATAATGGATAGGGGGGCGCTGGCCCAAAAAAGGTTGAGAACCACTGGTTGGTGAAGTAACGTTGGGAATAATAATCACTGGAATACATAAACTATTTTAAGAAAATGTTTGACAGTTGAATTCGTAAGATATATTACGTTAGGTGAAGCAACAGAGTAATAATCCAGAAAAAAGAAGAAAATTGACAGGCTGTGAAACCCATGTCCTTCAGTTCCACAGACAGGTGCACTATACCTACGCTCCAAATAGGGACCTGCTGTTAGGGATGCCGAGTAGTGTTGTTACCAAGGTCACTACAATATGTTACAAGTGATTTTTTTTTCTCTAACCATAACCCAAAACTTAACCTTAACCCCAGTGCTGTGATACCTAACCTTAACCCAAACCTTAACCCCAGTGCTGTAATACCTAACTCTAACCAAACCTTAACCAAACCTTTTTCATTTTATAACCTTACCCCTAACCTTAACCCCAGTGCCGTGATACCTAACGTTAACCCAAGCCTTAACCCTAGTGCTGTGATACCTAATGTCCTTTGTATAGCGTTCATAACATATGATACGTTTGTCTAGCGTTCGTAACATATGATACATTTTTGCCAATTCATAATGTATTATACGTTTTGGTGTCTATCGTTCGTAACATATGATACGTTTGTCTAGCATTCGTAACATATGATACGTTTGTCTAGCGTTCGTAACATATGATACATTTTAGCCAATTCATAATGTACTATATGTTTTGGTTGCGCATGTTAAAGAAATGTTCTGTGTAGGACATAAGCCTGAAAAAAACATAGGGTTTGTTGTCATTTAAAAAAATTATATTTATATAATAAACAGAACCATAAACAAAACCAAAACAGCAAGGCCATTTTAAAAACAAAATAGATAAACTGCTGTTGTGTGATTTGAATCACAACCATTGTTGGTTGCGACATTATAGATCATGAGTAGGAACACAAAATCAATACTGTTGATATTCAATAAAACAAATAATGCATGCATTATTGCCAATGCATTTAATGCCGTATATTTAACTAGGAATAACTTGACCCATTCCCCTCAGAACTACAAACTTACAAGTGTTTTTTCATATGGTGTAATTACAGAAAAAGACTGCTGTTAATGTTTGTTGTTTGGATCTAACATTGTCACAGGAAGTGGATGCATGTGGACTCGTCTTTGGGCAATTAGCGATGATAGAAAGAAGCCACAAAAGGAAACTCTTTGTAAGCTCTTTTAAATGATGAAAAAGGTTGGTGGTGTTTCCTGACTTCCTCTGCACAACTCGCCAACATATTTTGCACAGATTGTTTGTCTGACTTCAAAAAGACAAACCACTGCCATATTACCAATTTTGTACTTCCTTTTTTGTAGCAATTTCTTCATTTTCTTTTACTTCCAAACTGCTTTCGCCATCGACCCAACTAATTTTTCTTAACTATTAATTCCACATACCTGGTCAGTGATGTGTCTGGGCACATACCTGAATGTGCATGCTGTGTCGTTTGCTTATTGCTGCTGTTTGATTGGCTGTTTGTATTTTATTTTAAACAAGTTAGCGATTTTGTAGGTTCAAGAAAGTTTAACTACATGAAAATATGACTTCATCGAAAATGTATCACAAGTTTATCATCAATATCATATTTTTTTTATCATGATAAAAATTTATAATGTTTTATCGCCCCGCCCTAATTTATGAACAGGAGTTGTTTTGAGGCAAAGATCTAGGAAAGGCTATAAAGAATCGCTATAGAAGTATTAGTAGAATTGTGGAATTGCAAAGACTCTTCCTAGAGATGGCTGTCCAACCAAATGAAGTAGCCAGGCAAGGCAAGCCTTGTTCAGGTGAACAAGAACCCAATCTAATAGAGCGCTTGAGGAAAAGGGATATGACATGCCGCCTGAAAACTCTGAGAGCATGAGGAAAAAGTGAGTTGGTCTTATGATACCAACATTTAACTATTAGGTTTGAATGCCCAACGCTATGTCTGTTGAAAACAAGCTACCACTCGTTACCTGGCTAATTCCATCCCTACGGTAAATCATGGTGGTGGGAGCATTTTAAGTGGTAGGGACTGGGAGACTGGTCAGGAATGAGAGGAGGATGGACAGACCAAAATACAGAGAATTCCTTAAAGTAAACCTGATCCCGAAAGCTAGAAACCTCAGACTGGGGCAAGGTTTTATCTTTCAGCATGAGGACGACGATCTGAAGTACACAGCGATGACAACACTAGCGTGGCTTTGGATTAAGTCTGTGAATATCCTTTAGTGGCCCAGGCAAAGCCCAGACTAGAACACCACTGAACATCTTTGACCTGAAGATTGCAGTTCTCAGACACAGATGTTTCAGGATTTTCAATGAATTGACACACATTTTAAAAGCATGTTTTCGCTTTGTCATTATGGGGTATTGTGTGTATATAGAATACATCAAATATATGTTAAAAAAAATACATTTAATCAATTTTAAATTAAGTCCATAGCACAACATAATGTGGAGAAAGGGAAGGGGTCTGAATACATAGTCTTGTTCCTACTACTAGGACTGTGACATCATCTACACTCCTTTACAAATTGATCTGCTTCATACAATATGTTGCTCTTCTTTTCTTTTTTTGCATGAATTCAGAGCCCTTATGAGGTCAATTAGCATCAACCTAAAATTAATTCACTACATGCTGTAAAACCGTGAACTCTCCAAAGGTCTTGGAACGGGTGGGCGGAAATGCATTGTACTGTAGGCAAAACAGGGAGGTTCCCCAGTAATTAGTTTGTCAAATGGAAACGGATGAGAACCTCTAAATGTACATGTAGACGCCCATCTTAGGAAGCCTGGCTTGCAGCAGAACTGTGGTAACATTACATTAACTTCAATGTAGCAATTACAATTTACATGATATCTATACGTAGACGAACATTAGTGAGGCCATTTGGGATGTCTATCCAGAGTCCTACCCCGCTATTTACCATTTAAGTTAACGACTGTCTTCCAAATGGGATCAATTAGTGCACTACATTTGACAAGGGCTCTGGTTAAAAGAAGTGCACTAAATTCGGAATAGGCTTCAATTTTGGGATGTAGACAATAATATTTATGATCTTTATTCGGCTAATGAGAATTAAACAAGAGATACCAGCCTCTCCTGTTCAGCCTGTTTATTCGTCTGATAAGGCGTGTTGTGGATCCTGAACTGTATTAAGACGGAGAGTAACGGAATGATGACGGCATTTAAACATCTTAATGGTCCAATTACACAGACAGCTGTTGTCTCGCTGCATAGCAATGGTTGCTGCTTCACCAGCAGTTACCTAGCAACAGGCGAGGTTACATACAGAACATGTCGCGGAATAGCTGCACTCTATTAAGCAATGAAACCCGAAGAAATGTGCCCCTGCAATCTTTTAGCCCTAACTACAGGCAGACTTTATTGCATTTTGCGTGTGTGGCTGGGTTTGTGCCTGCATGCAAGTGAGTTACACGACGACACGTGTTTGTCAGCGTGTCCTCCAGGTCTGATAGGCTGGCGAGCTAGCGTTTCCACGGGATGTTCAAGAGACCGTACAGAATCATTGAAAACGACCAGTTCTCTTTTTGAAACATTTCTCTCAATCAAAGAGCATGCATCTATTTCAGTGAATTCATTATCAGGGGAGAGAGAGAAAGAGGATGAGGGGGCAGTCTGGAGGGTTGGGCGGTGAGAGGATGGAGAGGGAGGGGGTGTGTGGGGGAGGAAGAGAGAGGTGTCATGTGATCGGGTGAGAGATGGAGCAATATACTTATCCTGTAAATGAAATGACATGATTTAATGATTTAATGACCGACGCCCTTCAGTCTTTATTTAATGCACTCAACCAAAACCACACATCCATCTTTTTACAACCCGCACACCCCCACCCTCCCATACTTCTCTGCTCACTCACTTCTGCACTCTCTTGCTTTTCATCCGACACTCTTTTCATCTTTGAAATCCTCTCTCCCTTCCGCTCTTCTCTCTCTGTTGGTCTCAATTTTCTCTCCCCCGTTTGTCTGTACCTGATTCCCGCTTTTCCCTCAACCCCCTCCTCACCCACACCTCCCCCCCACTATGTGTTCAGCCCCATGTGTCTCCATCTGTTCCCCATCAGAAAGCAACAGATTCAATTTTGCAACGTTTGGCCCTTCATTCAGTTCTCCCGTTGAAGACTGTAATCTGCAGGTCGGCTGAAGATCCTGCGAGACACGTGCACTGAGACATGTCACGTACAGAGGCAGCCAGGCGGAAATTAGCTCCATGAATATACTGTGTCTGAAGACATCTCTTCAGGCCAGACCTTGATCCAGTAAGGGACAGATTGAGCAAATCTACCCAGGCCAGAGTTTTCTTTCCCTGGGCTTGGCGTGGCTCTGAGCCCCCTGGCAGATGGTGGACTGGTAAAGCCTATTACCTCCCAGTGTTAGAATTAGCGCTATAATGCCAGGGTGGGCGGGTGGCCGTTGGGCTAATAAAAATCACTGTTGTGCAGGTTTGGAAGAACATCCAAGGATCTTAGAGTGTCTTATGTTTCTATGTGTTGTAACAATTTCAATGGATGTTTAGCCCTCCTTACAGTGAGAGCCAGTAGACTGATGAAGCGGTTTGTTCTGAGCCGCTATCTTTGGCCCAATGTCTAAACGCTATTGTTGCAAATGATTATTGGCAATATACGACTGATGTCAATATGTTTGCCCTGGTCTGTGTGTCTGTGTGTGTGTGTGTGTGTGTCTGTGTGTGTGTGTGTGTGTGTGTGTGTGTCAGTGTTTGGTTTGGTTTGGTATGCAGACAGCACCCTTTCCCAACCCTCCACAGGCCTCCCTAGGTCACCCAATTACCACACATCAACCAGGACAATGGGCCGTGACTCAAATATCACAGTTAGGTGTTTACGTGCGTGTACACGTGTCTGCGTGTTAGTGTGTACGTGCGTGTGTAACCTGCTCTGCGCGATGGAGGAGGACACACTCTAGTATCTGGAGGTCTTCAAGTGTCTTTTTTAACAATGCGCGGGGTCGTCACACTAAGTAGACACATAGATTGGGTCTGCAGGGGTGAGGAGAGACATTGAGAAAAGGGGAGGTTTGAGGGCAGAAATTAAAAAGAGGGGAGCACTGCTGTTTCTGTGTCATTAGACTAGTAGCACTGATCTGAGGTTTTGACCGCTGGCAGAAATGTTCCACACGCTTTCTTTATACAGGTGCTGGTCATAAAATTAGAATATCATCAAAAAGTTGATTTATTTCAGTAATTCCATTCAAAAAGTGAAACTTGTATAATGTATACATTCATTCCACACAGACTGATATATTTCAAGTGTTTATTTCTTTTAATTTTGATGATTATAACTGACAACTAATGAAAACCCCAAAATCAGTATCTCAGAAAATTA
>JACXGI010000757.1:0-118097 GCA_016801175.1 Esox masquinongy | reverse complement strand
ATCCAGTGGCATTAGCACATGTCCAGGGGAGAGTGTCAGCCAGGTCCGTGACAGAGTGGTCAAGATTTGAAGTAATCCCTTGTATACCAATCTGTGTCTGTCCGTTAGCATTTGGTAGCTCAACCCCTAGAGTAGCTGCTACAGAGTCAATGAATTGTTCACTCTCACGTATTTCAAGCTGTGTTATCGTCTCATTCAGTCGTTCGCTCTGAAATTGCTCTGAACTGTTCACCAGTTTTGACTTCGTTCTATCAAGTATAGGGAAATCTTTAGAGTTCTCTAGCCTTAGGTTAGCCTGTTTTGCTATGTTAGCATTAGCATTTGTTGATTCACCTACCGGACAGGACTCACAGTCCGACCGGAGGAGCGCTCTGGTGACTAAATCTTCTAAGCAGTTGATCCGTTCCTCCAACAGCTGTCTTAGCTCCTCCATCATAAAAAATCACTCAAAATTACAAAAGAACTATGATGAGCTCCTCTTTTAAAAATTACATAAAATTGTAAAAATATGATTAAAACAATTATAGAACAAAAATGAAACAAATGTAAAAGATTAAAAGAAGATTAAGAGAAAATTAAAAAGTAAGAAAAGAAAGAAAGGTTGGCAAAAGGCAGGAAGCAGGAGAGTTGCGTTAACTAGTCCAGTGTGGTTTAGTGTGGGGGTGATCACAGTGAAGTGAAATAGTGCATAATCACGTAAATAAAGGCATTATTAACACACAAACCATTGTCTGCTGGTTAGCATATGTTTTATTGATACAAGTGGAGTGATCATCCGGAAAATAACACATCTTAGAAGGTTGATCAATAAATATTCAGTATACTAATAACAGTACTACTGCCCTAAATAGTTTCAAAATATAATTTTAACCAGTTGAAATCAGAATAGTGCTCCATATAATAAGCAACATGGTCTTTATGGGCTGCTGTGGTGGCAATTTCTGTTGTCATAATATACAATTCTGGAATTGTCAGTGCATACTGAAATAATATCCATTAAGACATCACGCTGAGGGGCCTTCAGTGATATTTTAAAATGTACTTGTGAAAAGGTTTAAATCTGTCATTTGATACTATAGAAGTAGCGTTTGAAGCATTTTTCACAAATTCAGAATTGCTGAAAAACCATTACGCCCGACTTAATGGGTCCCAATTGCAAATATGTTTCTTGGGAGGAGATATACCTCTTCAAGATTTTATTTTAAACATGGTGAGCGGGGTGAGCTCAATAGCGCCATTGTGTAGTTGATAAAAAAATCCTTGCAGTTATTTTTTCCGTATGGTCCAACATACATGCCAGTGAACTGCTGAAACCCTAATAATAACACTAACAAAAACAATAGGGTTTCACCAGTGAACTGCTGAAACCCTAATGAACTGGAACAAACACAATAGGGTTTAACCAATGAACTGCTGAAACCCTAATAATAATAATAATAATGATCCGGAACTGCTGATACCCTAATGAACCGGAACAAACACAGTAGGGTTTCACCAGTGAACTAATAATGAACCGGAACAAACACAATAGGGTTTCACCAGTGAACTGCTGAAACCCTAATAATGCTAACAAATACAATAGGGTTTCACCAGTGAACTGCTGAAACCCTAATAATGAACCGGAACAAACACAATAGTGTTTCCCCTGTGAACTGCTGAAACCTTAATTAAAGCTGCAATCAGCATTGAGCGTGTTTCAGCAATCAGCTGCTATTGGCCTTATTGCACCACTTTTGAGCTGTGAGATCCATTAGCACCATTTATTCATAGATTCTCCAAGTGAAGCATGAATGGTATTTCTTCCCCAATCGTGCCCCCATGTGGTCAAATTGAGACATAGTTCATCCTTTAATTAGATTTATAACCCTTATTATGTGTCCCAAATGTAAATCACACTAACAGTTACAGATAAAGAGATAATGCCATCTAGCCGTTATGGCGCCACCTGGTCAAACTGCATTTACATGTATATGTTACATTGTCATAGTGTTGTGGGCATGTACATCAAATGATTTTATCATATGATCAACTGTGTCTAATTTATATGCAAATATGTGTAAAACCACACAAGCTTGAAGACTGATTGGTCAATAGCGGGCATGTTTTTATTTGTACTGTTATGGGGTATGCATTGATAAATGACCTTGGTTCACAGATAACCAATATCTTGTCACGTAAAGATCGGACATTGTCTGCGTTTATCACATATTCAAAATGTCCGAAAATCCATCAAGGCGGAGGTAATGGGTCTCAATGACAAATATGTTCCCTGCTAGGACCGTTTTTTCAGTCTATGTCAAGCGGCATGATCTTCTAAAAATGTTTGGCTCAACCTTGCCCCTGTGTGGTCAGTCGGAAAATGTTTGCACACCTTATTTCCTTTCATAGTTCTGAACATGTGTAGTAAGTGTTATAATAGGATCAACGGTGTTCATTAATATGCTTAGAAGTGGCAAACCACACCCACTGGAAGGTTTATTGGTCAATTGCGGGCACATCTTTTGACATACTGGTTTGGCTTACACATCTTTTACAAACCTTGGTCTATAGATGCCAAATATATTTGTATGTGAAGATCGGACATTTGGTGCTATAGGAGTAGCTTTTTTTTATGCATTTTTCACATATTCAAAATGGCCGAAAGACCATCAAGGCAGAGCTAATGGGTTCCAATAGCAAATATGTTCCTTGTGAGGAAATGGACTTATCCACAATTTTTTTGTCTCTATGTCAAACGGAGTGAGGGGCGTGAGCTTGCGAAGTTGGCTGGTTCAACATCGCCCCCTTGTGGTAAATCGGAAAATACTTGCACACCGTATGTCCTGTGAGGGTTCTGAAAATGCGTACCTAGTTGAACTATGACACAATTAACGGTTGCTCAAAAATATGCCTTTATGTACAAAAACACGCCCAGTTGAAAGTTTATTGATCAATAGCGACCACACATTTACCACATTCCAAAAATAAAATGGTGATCTAACTGACCAAACACAGGGAATTTTAACTAGGATTAAATTGCTGATTAAATGTCAGCAATTATGCATTAAATGTATTTGGCTATGGTGTATGTAAACGTCTGACTTTAACTCTATGCGCCATATGACAAGATACATCACTAATGAGCTGTGGGCTAAGCAACAACACTATAGGCTAAGCTCAATTGCTTTGTCCCCCCAACGTGTGAAAATACTGAAACAAAGACAGTAGCCAGTCAAGAAGTCATTGGGACAACAAATGTACAGTACTAGCGAAACATTTATACACACCTACTCATTCAAGGGTATTTCTTTATATTTACTATTTTCCAAAGTCTAGAATAATAGTGAAGACATCAAAACAAATATAATGTATGGAATCATGTAGTAACCAGTAGTGTTAAACAAATCAAAATACATTTATATTTTAGATTCTTCAGTAGCCAGCCTTTGCCTTGATGACAGCTTTGCACACTCTTGGCATTCTTTCTCACGGCTTTATACAGTATTCACCAGGATGCTTTTCCAACAGTCTTGAAGGAGCTCCCACATATGCTAAGCATTTGTTGGCTGCATTTCGTTCACTCTGCGTTCCAACTCATTACTGAACATCTCAATTAGATTGAGGTCTGGTGATTGTGGAGGCCAGGTTATCTGATGCAGCAGCACCACTCTCCTTCTTGGTCAAGCTTGATTCACACCTCTGAGCAGTTAATGTTGAGATGTGTCTTTTACTTGACCACTGTGAAGCTTTTAATTGAGCTGCAATCAGGGTGCAGTTAATTGCCAAATTCTGAGACTGCTAACTCTACTGAACTTATCCTCTGCAGCAGAGGTAACTCTGGATCTACCTTTCCTGTGGCGGTCCTCATGAGGGCCAGTCTAATCATAGCACTTGTTACTGCAATGGAAGAATGTTCTGGAAATCTTCCAGATTCCAGATCTTCATGTCTAGAAGTGTTAATTTACTGTAGTTTCTCTCTGCATTTTCAACTGTTATTGCCATAACATAGATTACCAAATGTATATCAAACCTGTCTTGACACAAAACAACTGATTGCCTCAAACGCTGTATGAAAGAGAATGATTCCACAAATTAACTCCTAACCTTCACACCATTTAATTAAAATGCATTCCGGGTGACTACCTCATGAAGCTTGTTGAGAATGCAGAAAGTTTGCAATGCTGTCATCAAGGCAAAGAATGGCTATTTTAAACAAATTTATTTTGAGCAGTTTAACACTTTTTTTGGTAACTACGTGATTCCATGTGTTATTTCAATAGTTTTGATGTCTTCCCTATCATCCTACAATATGGAAATTGAAAAATAAAGAAATATACTTTAATGAGTAACTGTGGACACTGAACTATTGCTTTCAGTGAATGTGGAAACACTGCTGTACAAAGGAAGTGGGAGCATCCGCTAAGTGTATCGACTATTGACTTATCATGCAATCATCAAGAATACTAACTCTCATAGTACTGAACCACTCACTCTGCAATTTTCCCTCATCACCTCCAGGGCCATCAGCCAAAGGCACGTCCTAGACTATTGTTATGCGGCATCTTCTGCCACAGCTCATGCAGTCAGTGCAGAATGACATGTTCTTGTGAATTTGCTGTCAATTCATATGAGATGTACTGTAATTTCAGATTATGGTAAAGATAGGTTTCCTATGAATTGACGTACAAATTATTAACAGGATGAATAGATAGTTAATATAACAATCTCTACCTAACTAGATAACCACCATAGTTGAATATATTTTCTTTTATTAATTTTTCTATCAAACATGATAACCAGCTAGGCCATCATTAGGGAAAAGTTAGCTAGCATTGCAGCCATTCATCAAGGCAGAGCTAATGGGTCCCAATAGCAAATATGTTCCCTGTGAGGACATGGAGGTATCCACTATTTTTTCATTCTCTGTCAAATGGAGTGAGTGGCATGAGCTTGCAAAGTTGTTTGATTCAACATCGCCCCCGTGTGGTTGATAAAAAATTGCTTGCATTCACTTTTGCTGTAACATCATTGTCAACATATTTACCCAGTAGAATTATAATACCATTATTCTTGTAGTAGTAGTAGTACTGTGCATATATTTGACAGAATTCCTGAACGGGGTCCTATCGCCAAATTTGAGTTTAACTTTTATTTTATTTTATAAAGGGACAGATTCAGAGCTTTATAATGGTATATAATAAAATACTGTTTGATTAAGTTATGGGAAAGAAATGCTGCTTTAAAAGGTGATAATCTGCTCTACTTAGTTCTGAGAAAAGAGGCTTGAAAGAGTCACACTTGCCAGAGAGCTGGTCTTTGTTTACACCCATTCAACATAGTTCACACCCTCTTAGGCCTTAACCCCACCCATCTATTTAAGTATTCAAATGGGGGCACTCTGGCCTTGTGCTAAACTGGTCTGGTTGGTCTCTAATAAACACATACTATTTCAAACCAAATAAAATATTTTTTTTCACATGGACTTGATACATCAGGTATAAACAGTACAGTGAAAGGTAAAGTAGCTTAGCAGCAGGATTCATAATACATAGTAGCAGCAATGTAAGTGCAGAGTTGGAGTGCAGGTGGACAGCCACTGAGGTGTTACAGGTTTATAAATTAGGCATAATCACACACACCTGGATGGTAGCTTATTATCAAACTAAGTGACTTGCTCACTTTTGTAAAGAAAAGCTAGCTACCCAAAGAACAAGCTAGAAACCAGGAAATGTTAGCTAGCTGGTAAGTTAATGTTGTTACATAGCTAGCTAACAGTAACATCAGTAGCTATAGCTAGATAACTAGTAATACAAACAACTTTGACAACTTTTTGAAAAGGAATGATCTGTAGCTAGTTGCTAACATTTGACTTAACCGTATACATGTAGGAATGTTTTGTGGCGGACTGAATATCCTCTGATTACATACAAAGTCCTTAATTGTTTACGTTTAGTCTGTGGACGTGTTTACAACACGTCTTTTCGCTACCGTTCATACTCAAGGCGTTCAATACTCCAAGAATCTATGCATCTTTCATTATAACTGCCATGGTTGTCCTTTTCTTGTAAATGTAATCCATGGACAGTTGTTTTATTCAAGACGAGCCCGAGTTTTCATTCCACCATTGGCACTGGAGTGAAATGCCTAAATTTTGCATGAATGTTTTGAACAGTATCAAAGTCTGGGATTTCTTCATCATCGTCCGATTCATCTTCTGAGTCATGGCATCATTGTACTCCAGAAAGTAATATCTCACAACCTGAGATTTGTTGATAACATCAGCTAAATTCATGGCAGCGATGTGATTTTTGAAAAACCTGGGGTTGCAATTCTATTAAACAAGTACGGGTATTATGAAAGGTCCGCCAAGTCCATGACTTGGCAGACCAATCAGAACTCAGTATGTCAGCATGTCCAGCCCCTTCATTATCTCAGCCAATCATGTCTGGCAAAAGGCCTGTATTTCCCGCTGGTTGAGTTTTTAATTTTAGTCGTATTTACACTTCGCATACTAGTTTGTTATGACGTGGGCGCGTCAATGAAAAACATTTTTATTCACTGCTCCGTAACCGTAGAAGTTAGATGCTTCATTTCTTTTCCACGGGAACAATGACATTCCGCTGCAAATAACAATGTCTCATTTGTGTACTTTCGTAAACCAGAAGCCCCGCAATCGTGATCACAAATATCGATCACCTATAGTCCTTCAGGATTTCAGCAGCAGCCCTAACTAATTATACTTGATCTTTTTCTGTTGTTTAGAAGTCTACAATACATTAACCAATCCAATGCGAAGTCTATCCATGTCACCCCCCTCCCCAAAAGAGAGAGAAAGAGTGAGCGAGCGCGCCAGGGGGAGAGGCGCGTGTCGCACTTACCATGCTCCCGAGTCATTATGCACTCGGATTGCATTGAAGATGCATTCAGTTGCTATAAGCAATTGTTTTGAGAAAAAAGAAATGGCCAAACGGCGAAAGAAGTGGAATAAATGATTATGGAGAGCGAGGATAGTGAAAATGGGTCTGAACATTCAGACGATGAAAAGTATCAGGATGGAATCGACCCATTTGTAAAATAGGGTAAGTGTAGCCTAAATGCTATTTTATGATAATGTTTATTATTTTGCATTGTTTTAGTGGAATTACTAGGCCTATATGATAACTTGATAAATGGTACGGTAGCCAGTGGTCAAATGTGCGCCTATGCTGTGTTGTGTAGAATGTCACCTGTGGATATAACCATCCAAAGGAAGACAGGACACATCCCTGTTCTAATCGCCACCACTTCCAGATATGGCACATGTAAAGAATTCCAAAGGAAATAAAGGCACCCCCTATTCAAGACACCCCATAAAAAAAAAAAAATCCTCAGAGTTCAAAAAAGAAGGGACTGCTATCTAGTGGTGGCTTTTGGAAGTACAATATGACAGAATAAGTTCAGTGACCCCATATGGGCATTTTCAATGATTATTAGAATTTGTGAGAAAAAAATGGATGTGGATGAGAGTAAAAAAAAAATGCCATGTTCATTTTATTATTTTATAAATTCAAAACCATTCAACTTGTAGTTATTCTGAACCCCTCGGGGTATCCAAATGTAATGTAAAACATGCTACCTATTATATTTCTACTATTTTATTTCAATATAAATCCAAAATATGTGCACTTGCGTTTTTACATTTTTCTGACTTTCACATTATTACTCATGTAAGTGTCTCAAAAAATGTGTTTTCAATACATCCTTCATGTAGCTGAGGGTCTGCAGTATCCCAGAATATAAAGCACTTCCTTCTACTATAAAGGATGACCATTTTAGAAGCCAAAATGTCAAGATAGTGACAGGCAGATTTTAAAACCCTAGCTGTCAGAGGGTTAAGTCACATGAAACTTCAAATCTTCAGGAAGGTATTTCTGCAAAAAAGACAATTTCCCAGAACATGTTTTCCTTCTTAAAAACGTCTCCTCTGAAAAGTAGTGACATGCGACATATGCCCCCTTTCAAGAATTCTGTCACATATGTTCAAAACCACACCCACACACATGTTCATAGCTCCCCCCCAAAAAATGTTTGGGAAGGCCTCTGGGCAGGGGGGTGAAACGGCCAGCTGGCAACCCCTTGGCGGGAGGCTATGGCCCTCAAAATGAGTGGGGCCAGGTCGTTAAGACGCCTCTCTTGGTCCTCTAATCTCCTCCATAAGTCCGCTGGGTCCATTGTAGGGTCAGTCATTCTGTAATGATTTTGAGTTTTGCTGGACCCAAGCGTGGACACGAAGTGTAAAGAAAAAGCTTTTAATAACGGAACAAAAACAAGAAAACTACAAGAAACAGGCAGGCAGGCAGGCAAAAACACAGACTGGTGGCAGGGACAGACATGAACCAAGCTGCAAACACAATGACTGACCAAGGGCAAACAGAAGAGAGCAAACTATATATGGAGCTAACGAGAACTAAACAACAAACAGGTGAAATCAATCAGGACAGGCACAGGTTGCGGGTAAGGACACAAACCAAACATAACAGGGCTACATTCAAAACCAAAGCCAAACCAAAACAGAACAGAACGTCACAGTATTTGTCAATTATAAGTAATTTTGAATATATTGTTTTTGTAGGCAGTTTTGTAGCTTATCAAAAGCTGACAGCTTTTTTAGGTTAATAAAAAATTATTAGAAGGCAAATTTCGGTACCTCATTTTGGTGCCACTTAAATGAGTCAATTGAAATGGTCTGTTATTCTGAACGTTTAGCATAGCCCAAATCTACAAGCTGTGACAGAATGTTTGCGGGTGCGAGCGGGAGTGGATACACTTGTTGCAGTTGTGGGCAGGAGTGGATACACTCGTTGTGGGTGGGAGTGGAACACACACATTGCGGGAGCGGGCAGTAATGGTCAGAAATTCAGCGGGAGCGGGTTTAAGAAAACAGTCCCGCGCAGGGCTCTAGAACAAACTTTGTAAAATACATATAGCATTAATGAAAATATATATTGAATTATAAAAATATAATTTTCTGATTCTGACATCACTAGGCCAGCAAAAAAGTCCTCTGGTCAGCAGCAGTTTTGAAAAATATCTTCTTGTACCGAATAATAATTTTATCAAGTCGTCAATGTTTTGTGATTATTAGCGACATAAAATGGTAACTAGCATGGCATTAATGACCATTTCTGAAATTTCCGACATAGTTAAAAAATAAGACCCCCGTTCCCAATTATCAGGAAGGTAATCAGGATTTGAACTTCCGGTCAGATTGGTGAATCGCCTTGTTGAACCGTCTTTGGTTGCACAGACATTTGGTCCCAGAATCCAGTGCAATGAAAACAAACGTGGCTGCGCACATAGACAGTAATTAGCCAAACATGCTCAACGTAACCTTCATAAAGGTGTTTTTCACTGATCGTATTTGTCAGTGAAAAACACCTTTGCAAGAATATACAAGAATCAGAATTCATTATTTTTCACTATCTTTAGTTGAAATAGTGAATAATCACAAATAAATGCATTATTAACACACAAACCATTGTGTGACAGTTAGCTTATGTTTTATTGATACAACAAGTGATACTCAGGAAAATAACACATCTTTGAAGGTTGCTCAATAATTATTCAGTATGCTCTTTAGCAGTACTACTGCCCTAAATAGTTTCAAAATATAATTTTAACCAGATGAAATCAGAATACTGCTCCATATCTAATCAGCATATCTCATAAGCAACATGGTGTTTATGGGCTGCTATGCTGGCAATTTTTGTTGTCATAATATACAATTCTGGAATTGTCAGTGCATACTGAAATAATGTGCATTAAGAAATCACACTGAGGGGCCTTCAGGTGTGGTTTTAAAGTTGGCCACTTTGGAGGCTTGCTACAGCGCCACCTTAAGGCCAGTTTGCAATTGGATTACATCCAATTGCAAATTGCCTTTGGCCCTTTACTAACCATGTATATTTGGGCCTTTTTGTGCTTTATCTCACAGGAATTTCCAAAAAAAATCCTTACAACGGCACCAGTATAATAATAATAATAAATATAGTTGCAAGCAACCATGGGACAGGGTTCTCCTGTGACATTGTGAGTATAGGGAACCAGTCATATAAACATTGTAAGCATCTGACAGCAGAAAGTCACATGGTAAGCACTTTCATATATTTTTTACTGTGGTCAGCCATATTGTCCGCCATCTTGTATTATTTCTCTTAGTTTTAAACACACTATAGGGAGAGATCTATTAACCACATATATGCCGTTGCCCTGGTCAAACAGAGTTATTGTTGATTTTATGTAGATTTTTATACTTCATGAAATTTTCACTGTAAATTATATCCAAGATGGCAGACATGATAGGTCCTTGGTGCTATTTTGTACATCCTGGGAAATGAGGCATGTACACAAAGAATCAGCAGTCTAGGTCAATAAGGGTGGAAATGGCATGATTGTGGAATAAATGCATTAACCTGTGGCCTGTGGTGCCCCCTGTGGAGGATTCAGGTCGAGTGTCTGTGTGGATGATATAACTAGTCTGTATTTTCATTGTGCCATAATATAATGCACACATGAAGTGTGTATATCCATACGTTTTACACTGGTCAGCCATTTTGTCCACCATTTTGTAATATGTCTCTTAGCCTTTACCACCATATAGGGAGACATGTATAAGACACAGGTATGCCGAATGCCAGGTTAATCCGAGTTACGGTTGATTTTGAGTAAATTTTTATAGGTTTCATATTATATTCACTGTACAAAATATCCAAGATGTCGGACATGATTGATTCTAGATGCAGTGTTGTACCTCCTGGGAATTAGACATGTTGACAAAGAATCAGCACTACTGGACACCGTATGTTTTTTAATATTTTTCACTAAGAGTGCGTGTGTGTATGATTGTGTGACAAAGAGAAAAAGAAAGCATAGAACTTGTTTACATCATTTTATCATCTTCCTCCTATTGTCAAATGTTCTTACAACTAATAGATTTTTACTGATGTCATATCTCTGCCATCTTGCAATTTATCTCTTATTCCTTAGAACCCTATATATGAGACACGTGTACACCGACAGTTGGGTGAATCCGACTGTGGGTTGATTATAAAATAATTCTTATAGTGGTCATTGGAGTTAGCATAAAGGGCTAACTTTGTCAAGGCATATTTCAGGCGATTTTTGACATGGCAACTAGTTTCATGGCTAGCCCTTTTTTGAAGTGTGGCCTAGAGTCTGTGCGAAGCAAGATGGAAACACCATCAGAGAGAGAGAGGATTCGGCGGGTTTCAGAAAGTTATTTATTGCTTTGACCTTTGACCTTTTGACAGCTGCAAATGTGAGAATATGAAAATGATTTTTTGATTTATGACCGGATGGTAGCATTTGTTTTTCCGAGGGGTACATGTCCGGTTAGAGAGGGAGAGGTAGAGCAGGTGATTCTGTGGGATGAGAGGGGTTAGGTCAAAAGGATTATAAAAAAATATTTTTTAATGGTTGTTAATTTATGTCCGGGTGTATTTTTTAATGGTTGTTAATTTTGCCAAACCGATAGAGCTACAGGGGAGCAGGGAGGTAGGCCTCGCGGGGATTATATACCCGCATAGCTGGACAAATATCTTGAAAAATGATTTTGAGGTTTTCTACAAAATAGACTCTAAACCCCCTGAAGCTATCAGACTCAAAACCGGTTACTATAAAAACATAGAAGCAGTTGTCTACGGGATGAACCAGGCCTTAAATGAGAAGATTAAGAATGTGTTTTTAGGTTATGACAATATTCAAAATCGAGTAAAAATTGTGAGTGAGGAAACCCAGTCAGCTATCAAGACTTGAGGCAGTTTAGCTTACATACTAGGGCATGAGTTCTGACAGATGGCTGGAAACAAAAGATAATTTGAGTCCATTGCCTGTAGACATACACGCAGGATTTTATAACATGTTTGTGTATACGGATATTATATCTTTTCAAAGGGTTGGAGACAGTTTTGTGCCACTCCTACGGACAGTTCATATAGAAGGAACAGACAGAGATATTATCACAATTAATTATGCGCGGCCACACTATGTACCTGTAACCAAGAAGTATATTGAAAACATACAGATTGAGATTAAGATGGATCAGAATAAAAATATAGTGTTCGATTGGGGTAAAGTGATTGTTAAACTCAACTTTCGACCGGTACAATCTTCTTTACATATTTAAAGATGTTACACAATCCGCAACTTGACCCTAACCAGTACATATCTTATTATGTTGATCAAGTAGGGAACAGGCTCCCTGGTTATTATGGCACCCCTACTATGTATGGTTCAGGGGTTAGCGGTATATTTCGTAATCTGTTTAGAATGGTTTTACCACTAATGAAGAGGGGTCTTTGTAAAGCTCAGCCACATCTGAAACATGTGGTGAAAAATATTGTGGGCGAAGTTCTAACGAACGTTATGAGTAAACGTACAGCATCAGATCCTGAACAACAAAGAGGATCCTGTGGACTCATGATGCTGGTTCGAAGAACTAAAAAGAGATCCCCTGGTGTGCAGATGCCCCCCCCTAAAAAGCCAAGGTCAGCGGTTAAAATAAAATCAGTACGTCAGAAGCGGCGCAAAGGCAGGAGGTCTGCAAAAGGAATACGTGAAAGTATTTTCTAAAAAATGGCTCTTTTACATAGAATGTCAGCTGAAGCAATAAAAACGGAGCTTGACCTTTTTTCAGCCCCCATGACTCAATTTTCTATAAATAGTGCAAATTATGTTGAGATCATGCCAATCTCGGCCCTCACAGAGAACAGCCCTATAGAATTTTTTATCCCCGGTCACGGTGAGCAATACTTGGACCTGAATAACACTCTGCTAAACGTCAGCATCAAAGTGACCAAGAAAGATGGCGGCAATATTCCAGCTGATGCCAAGGTGGCTCTCATTAATTATCAAGAGCGTTTACTCCTAAATGCCGTTGATTTAAGAATCAAGTTATCAAGAACAAAAGATGAATTTTGTCTGATGGCTGCAGCCGACGGAGATTTTAGCATAAAAGAGCTGAGTGCCTCGCTGTTTGTGAAAAAAGTTTCTGTATCTCCGGCCGTTTGTTTAGGCCATTCTCAGGCCTTAATGAAAGGAAATGCCATTTACCCCATTCAAAGAATTACCTTGAAAACATTCAGCATACCCAGAGGCTCTAGAATTTCCAGTCAGGACAACCTGTTTTTGGGATCGCTACCCCGCTACATTGTTATCAGACTGGTTGATCACGAGCCTGCACCGGCAGTTTTGATAAAAACCCCTTCATTTTCTGTCATTTCAACGCAGAGTATGTAGCCCTCTGTCAGGACGGACGTCAAATTCCCGCTAAGGCCTTCCAACCGAATTTCAACAACGGTCTATGCGTTAGAGAATTTCGTAATCTATACCTGGCTACGGGGAGACATTTAAAAGATCTGGCTTTGCCCGTTGAGAGAAAAGATTATGCATCTGGCTATGCCCTGTTCGCTTTCAACTTATCCCCTGATGATGACAACACGGGAAATCTTTCACCGGTCTCCACAGGCAGCCTGCGACTGGAAATGCCCTTCCGGGAACCCTTAGACCGTACGCCTACTATGATCGTGTACACATGCTCCGATTCCATCTTGGAAGTAAACTCACAAAGACAAGTCTTGGTGGATTATTATTAATTAAAACAAAGATGAACACCCAAGAGATTGAGAGTTTTATGCAGCGAATGGTCAGAAAGCAGTTCCGCGGAGTATGGGGTTGTGACGAATTACCTAAGGATACTTGTAGTAATAGACCCACTATGTTCATTATTAATAGCCATCCTAAATACATGCCAGGGGAACACTGGCTCGCCGTGACTTTAGAAGGGTAAGAAGGCAGAAAAATCACAACTTTTTCAGATTCCTACGGGTTTTTCTCGGGATTTTCTCATTTTCCCAAATCAATAAAACAATTTTTAATAAGAAACGGATTCAAGATATATTACAGCAATAAACAAGTACAGGATGAATTTTCTACAACCTGTGGTCATCATTGTATTTTCTATTTCTGTCAAAGAGCCAGAGGGCTTTCATATGAAGATGTTATATCACAATATAGTGATGATTTAAGAAGTAATGATGTCATGGTAGATTATTTTGTTAGAAAATCTCTAAAGTGTTTAAATGTACTCCCTTCAAAACCTTATACTCAGTGTGCACATTCAAGACAAATGTTTAAAGAAGGCCATAAATGCTAAGTTTTTTTGTCAAATGTATTTTTTATTGAAATAAAAATCTCATTACATTACAATTATCAATTGTGTATTTATTCAGAAAATTGTAACCAGTCTTCGGTATTCCTCCTTTCAAATGAGTGTCTTTTGGAGGGAACCGATTTTAAATTTTGTATCTGTTTACGAATTTTATAATTAGCCACACCTGCCAGAGGTAAATTGAGATCAGCCATGGTCTAAAGAAAATGGGTCCATCCTAGAGGTCTTCTGTCTTCGGATATCTTATGTGAGGCAGTTACATTTTTGATCAAGTCTATCATATTAGAGCCTCTTAAAATTTTACCATTACTGATGAATTCACCGTTGTCATTCCAGCCAGCTCTTCCTTTTGACCCCTTTATTTTATTCATAATGTATAAATCATTTTTTCGGCTATGTGCCGGGGTATGCTCGAGCACGTCACTCATAACAGCATCCTCATCTATGGTGTGATCCTGTAAGCTTCCTGGAACAAGAGGTTCTGTAGCCGCCGTTTCCGGTAGGGAGAGGGTCAAGTGTCCCGTGTTATTTTCATCTTGTTTCAACAAAGACAAATACCTTTGTAAGAGTTGAGAGTATTTCTTTGCTTTGTCATAAGGGTTCATTCCTTTCATGTTCAATACATCCTTCATATCCATATCCAGATCCCTTTCAGCCGTTTGTCTAATAGTTTCAGGACCTTGTCGCTTAAGTTTATCCAGCTAATGTTGAGGCACTAAATACATTTTGTTAGACATTAGCTCCCACTCCTGGGGGCGATTAGGTTACTGAGGAAAGGGAGGGCTACGCTTAATAGGGGTAGGAGGAAACCGCCCGTCTGCTGTATGGCATGCCTCTTTTTTTTTAATACTGGTCCTTTTATCCGCAAATAGCTTGATCACTGCATTTTGCCTCTTTAGTTTTTTTAATTGTTTCTAAACATTCAAAGCAATCTCGCAGAGGGCCAAAATAAGATCTGAAGAACAATGGACCAAGGCAGACTTGCGTTCTTTAGGGCTGGCTACGAATAGGGCTCTCAAGAAGGGCAAATGTCTTTTTAAACGTGCAGACGTTTACTTTTTCTTCGGGACGTAAACTGTTTGCCACTCCCATGGGAACAAACCTTTTCTGAGTCTTAAATGTTCTGGTGTAGAAGCTTTAAGGTCTACCAGTAAATAGGAAAATGCTTCTCTTGTTGCGTCTTTGTAACTTTCCGTGAAAAATGCTCGTCTCCCCGGATACATTTGCTGAGCCAAAGTGTTAATCTGCAGTTTGTCTCTAGGTTTTTTAAACAAAACCATGTAACTGGAGTTCAAGCTAATTGTACGGCTATTTTTACCCTGGTGAAACACATTTTGTACCAAATAGAGCACATAAGTTTCGATGATGAGTATATTGAGTAAAAGCTCTGGCAATTTCAGGTTGTTCACTACCTGCAAACAGCATATCATCCAAAACTAAAAGATTATTTCTGTTAGGAGGAAAGAGTTGATCATCATTCAATGATTCAGGAAATTCCTTCAACAAAGTTTTTTTATTTTCTTCAACATTTCATCATACATCAGTTGATAGCAACTGTAACACCACACTATATTGTCAAAGTTCTGAGTTAATACATGTTCAGAATTTTCTAAAACATTTTTTACAAAAGTTTTTCCACTGCTGGATGGTCCAACGACCAGAGCTGAGAAAGGTAAATGCAATCTTGAATCAAAACCTTCTACAAATTCCATCTTATCCAATCAAAAGCCAAATGGTAATGTGGTACCGTCTGCTAAAAGCACTCTCTTGTCATTCACCACCCTGAACGTTTTGATGAGTGGTGCATTGCGCAGATGGAAACCTTTTTTATCCCTGACAATTCTTTTGTAAGATGTAAATATTTCCTCACTAGTTTTGTCTTTTATGAAACCCTTGACCAAACGTGTGAGTGATTCCAGGTTTACCTTTGGGGCGTTTTCATAGTTTTGTGTGATGCCTTTGACCTTCAAGACTACGTGATTGTTTTTAGTCCTAAACCCATAACTCTTGGGGCCACACGACGACCATTCTGTGATATGATCACCATCTTCAAGTTCATTTGTTAAACCTCCCAAATAATAGCTCAGAGGGGGCTTCCATTCACCTGGCTTGCTCACATAAACCACAGAATCTGTGTCGTGGTATAGAACTCTCCTCTGTAGCTGTTCCATAAGATTCAAGACGACCGTAAGCTGTCATGAAAGCTGAAATGATTACATTGACTTACATTGATTTCCGGGACATCTAAGGTAATTATTTTTATGCCGCCACTGTACTGGAGCAACCTCCTGATTGAAAAATGAAAAATTTCAAAACGGTTTGAAAAAATGAACTCTGTAAATTGCTGGGCTTCTCTAACAATGAATGTTGTCAGCATATTCCTTCTCTGAGCATACTTTTCCCACAAATTGTTCAAAAAAAGTTTTGAAAAGCTTCTCTTAACCTTATTGACTCTAAATTTTTCAGGATCCAAACGTATGCCCTCTTTGTCATAATAATCCTGAATGTACCTGTCTTTGCTCTCTTGATCGGTGGCTGATGCAGGATAACCCGAAGCCATCTGCTTGCGTCTCAAGAAAGTCTTTATATACTCTTTAAAAAAAGTATCTGATTTTCTGGCAAAGTTCCACACTTCACATCTTTCTCTAGAGCCTTATTGAACTCCTCTGTAACCCATACACCTGTCAGAGCTCTCTTCATCAGAATGATCACAGGGATGTTGCTGATTATAGTTGTCACTGCATGTGCGACAAAGAGAAAAGAAAAGCTTCCCATTAGGCCCATGGGTTGGTAACACTGGAAGAAACAAACCCAGAGCAGGGTAAACTGTTGCCTTAATCAGACCAAAATAGTTTTGGGGCAAGTCAAAGTCACTATCGAATGATTTCAGGATGGCCCAGAGGAAAGTGGTATTTGCTCATGACATGAGGATAAAGGGATGTAAAGTCACTGTACTCTGTTGTTTCATCCTCTTTGGCTAAATGCCTTAAAGGCAAAGCATTGGTGCGACCACCAAATAATGCATCTCTGGGTTCCAGGGGTTCTGGCATGCCAAAATTATCCATAAAAGCTGGAACCTGAGGGTCAGACCTTTTCAAGTGAGCCCACTCGTGTTCCCACAAAACCACCACTTTCAGACCATAATCAACCTGTAAGGATTTCTGTTTGTCTTGGAACTCTAGATACATGTCACCAAAAGTATTTTGGGTTAAAACACACATTTCCTGTGGCAAGAAGCAGGATGTACATCTGTGAAAGAAACATCCGTTGTACTCAAAAGCTGTCTCGACACCGTCGATGACTGCATAACCGTCTACATGATAAGGGCCAAACTTTTTTTCACCACCCTTCAAGGCATGCTGAATAAAGATTTTTTTTGTCTCAGCCAGGTACTCCAACCATTGGATGGAACCACTAGAATATGATTTGTACTGCCACCTTTTATCAGGTGAGAGAGTGGCTATAGATTCCTTGGTCATAAAATGAGTACGATAGGTTTTCATACAAGCCGATGCAATAGTTATACAACTCAAGGGATCAACGCCTGCGTCATTGATTACTTCCTCTCTGAACTTGAGACAACCTTCACGCAAGATAGCCACATCATTGTCACAATACATTTCCATCTCTTTATAAAAATCAAAGGTCTCATGGCAGACTGTCTCATACCATGTCATAAACTTCTCTCTCTCTTTGACTGTCATTTGGTCAGCTCCATACATTTCAGGACCAGGCTAAGGGCCAATGTAATTTAGATTCTCCTCAGAGCTGAAAAAATGCGGAAACCAACTTTTAACAGCTATTTCAAAACCGAGAGCATCAGGTATTTGAGAGAGTTTCATCAGAAGAAAGCTAAGACTGTCAATATATCCTTGATCAAATGTGTGATCTATAAAACACAACACCTTGCTTCCTTGTGTTATAAGAGTGGGAGTTACGCCTTGCACTATCAAGGGGTTTAAAAGAAGGTAGGAGTCATAACCTCTTGAATTATGGGCTATGAAAGTGTACTTTCTATATTTGTTTTTCCGAAAGTGTTTTAAAAAGAGCATGACACAATCCTGTCCCTTAGCCGTCCACTTGTTACCCTCAAAGGTCATGCTAGACACAAATACAGGTATGTGTAAACCTGTTGAGTCATTCTGTCGGGTTTCAAAGTTATAAAAGACAATTTTTTCTGAGGGCTTCTCTTCATTCAAAGATTGAATATAACATTTGTGGACCTTTTCAAATACACCAACGTCATCCAAAAGCCCTTTACATATTGGACAACGTTTTCTGCTACATTTGTGTGGTTCAGGGTTATTAATTTTTAGATTATAATTGACATGGCATAAGGAACATCTCTTATAGATGTCACACCAGCTGGCAAAATTACCTGCCACAAGATGCCTTAAGGCCAACTTGTGTTTTTCATAACAGTATGCTAAACGACATGTACGGTTACAGTCATAACACTTTGTGAGCTGCAGGGGCTGATATGGGCAGTTCGCATCCATGCATACTGCACAGTTATACCGACAGGAGTGCCCTCCTAATCGCGTAAAGCCTGTATGACATGACCGGCAGATGTAGGCTACACCCAAGAATGCCTTAATGTTCTTAACCCCCTGACGGACAAGGCGCTACCGCCCACGCCTGAGGCTTATTTGCATAACAATTACATAGTATTACATATTTTCAAAACGGTTTGTGATAGAGAGACTCTGTTTTCTTTGCTGTTTTCCTGAGATTCCGCTGAAAACGCAGATGCGCTTTGTGATTACGTGGCACATTTCCTGATTGTCGTCATCCTGTCCAAATGCAACCAAATCCTTGTGCACCTGACCAATGGATGGGCTGTTGGGTGACAGCATCCAATGGAAGGCTGTTGCTAGGCAAAATAGTTTATTTTACCCAATCAGGGGAAGGTATCTGTTATGTATTCAAGCAAATCAAAAGATTGCGGGGTGGGACATAATAAGTTTTGTTTTCTGTATGTGCTAGAGGAGATGACTAGAGGAGGTGGAAGCAGTGTGTTAGCTTAGCTTAGCTAGCATGCTAACTTAGCATTTGCTTACATTTTAGCATTGTGTCCTTGCGGAACGCTAACGTGTCGAACAGACAAAGAAAGGATATGTGTTTTCAACAGTTTTATAAGTATTATTATTAGTATGAAATGGCAAAACGTAAAAACACTTACTAAATGTAGCCATAGTCCGTTACGGTTTTCAAACGCTGGATAGCTGGACAACAAAGGACGAATGCTAACAACATGCTAACGCTAATGCAAGAACAGTCTGGTAAGTAACATCAAATAACCTATTTGACATGAAATAATGTAATACAAATGTGATCATTATAGATATTGTCTGCTTTGCGTATTTGGAATGGGAGAACTGTTCCACATGGCTGTTTGTAGTCTGATTTCAATGATAAATAGTGAAATAATGTTGGGTGTCATAAACATATTGGACTGTATGCACATAAGGTGAATTATTTCATTGTTCTCTTCACATTTATTGTGATACAATGCAAATTTGTGTAAGAAAAAGGGTTTGAAAAGTGTTTTTGGAATGGCAGAGTAGTTCCACAAGGCTGTTTGTGGTGTGATTTCAATGATAGTGAAATAATTATGAGTGTCATAAACATATTGGACTGCTTGCACAAAAGGTGACTAATTTCATTGTTCAGTTCACATTTATTGTGATACAGTGCATATTTGTGTAAGAAAAAGGGTTTGAAAAGTGTTTTTGGAATGGCAGAATGAAAAATGGTGTCAAAAACGTGTTGGACAAAAGGCAAATTATTTCATTTTTCTGTTCACATTCATTGTGATGCCTTTTCTTACACAAATGTGCATTGTGTTTGCACAGAACATTTGTATTGGAAGTATCACTCCGTATGGTTGTGTTATGGTCAGAATTCAATTATATATAGAAAAATCTGATTTCACTTATGAAATTATTTACTTTATTGTGCATTTTTCCCTAAAACACTACCTTATAAGAACATTAACATGCATGCTTATATTAGCTGAGGTTCTTTAGAATCATTTGATACCAAATACATGATGATCCATTTACATTACATATTGTTTATAAGCCCAAATATAAAAGTAGTGAAACCCGAAAATTTAAAGCGTAGTCTCCAGGGGTTAATACCATAATAATGATTGTCTTGCACAAACAAATACAGCATTTGTGGATGAGGCTGTAACGTGTTTTGGAATTTCAAGATGGCCGAATCATGCCTACTATGATAGAGAATCACCACTTTGATGTCGAGTAAGCTTTCAAATTTACCTACATCAGAAAACGCTACATTTTCATAAATGGACAAGCCCACTGCTCTCTGATTCAGTAGCTATCTTTTTTCCTTCTATATCACTTATACGGGGATTCAATAAATGCGCAAGACAAATGGCAAAACATAATTTGTTGTCCGCATTCTGAGGAATAATAAGATATTCCTTTTTGTTGTTAATTATTTCAGATTTCAAAAGAGTTTCAGCCTTCCTCCTCTGGCCGCCCGCACCCTGAAGAGTTCTCAATATTTGTACAATCAGTTCTAGGGTATTATCGGCTAAGATTGATAAATTGGACTGTACAAGCCTTTCAATCATATGCAGAAAATGATTCAAGTTTGCATCACCATTCTCCATAATATAAGATACATTGTTTCGTATAGAATCACACCTAATTTCTAATTGCAATACATCTCTAGGCTTGGCGTAGGATGTAGCTCTTTATAACAGTTCTGTTAAAGTGGTTAACACATCGACATAGAACGCTGAATAATTACACATTTCATTCATGTGAGCAAAATTAAAACGCTGTCGGATTTCAATGTTGCTGTATTTATTGTGATAAACAATTTTCACATTTCTATCAGCACCTCTACCCCGTTGATTTGCACCTGAATGGGAGGCCTGTGGTTCTAAAGGAGTTGATGGTCCAAGATTTAACTCCGTAATTTGAACACCTGAATGGGAAGCCTGTGATTCTAAAGGAGTTGGTGGTGTCATGTGAGAAGCCGGTTCAGGATTTAACTCCGTAATTTGAACACTTGAATGGGAAGCCTGTGGTTCTAAAGGAGTTGGCGGTGTTATGTGAGAAGCTGGTTCAGGATTTAATTATTTTATTTGTCTAATCAGCGCATCATAGTCAGGGTTTATGTGTAATGCTTCTGGACTCAAAGCAGGTGGCTCTGGGATTAACTCATTCATTTGTTCAAACAGCACTGAATAATCAATGCCTGATGGTTCTGTATCTAAATGTTGTGATGGTGTTATGTTAGAAGTAGGATTTAATGATCTAATTTGATCTATCAATGCCTTACAATCGGGTTTTGGATCTGGCGGTGGATCCATTTTTCAGATATTTGCCTATGAGCCTTGGAAGGTTGTTTTTCCAAAAAGCTTTATCTTGACGCCGTTGACAGCTTAATAGATTGAGTATACGTGTATGTAACTGATCTTCCCTAGCTTTTACAAGCCTTGCAAGCTCTTTTCTGAAAAACAAATGTGGATCTGCTTCGTCTTCGCTATTAGAACTCTCAAACAATGATTCGCGAGGTGGGGTTATAGAAGCAACAACACGGTTACCCTGAACAACACCATCATTACTATTTGCGCTCGTCAAGCCATCTTGTCTCAAGCCGTCTTGCCTCAAGCCATCTTGCCTCAAATCATCTTGCTCTGGAGGATGCGGGGCAAGTTGATCAACACTGCCATCTTGCGGATCTTCGGAGCCTGATACATCTACGTTGTCTGAAAGGATTAAATAGACCTAATTAGAAAAACGTGTAATACGTTTTACAATATAACGTTTAAGATAATACTTACCATTTCTTACAGCTTGAGCGTTTGGTAGAAACCGATCCAGGGTTTGTTGTCGACAATTTTGCAGAGAAACAGTTTTGCTGTTTTTATTCTGTGCAGGGCCCAGGAGAACTTCGGGTAAATCTCGGTACGCCTCGTCAGAATCTGTAATCAAACATTTAAAGCGAGAATTTTAAAAATGGGACATAAAATGCTTTTTACAGAACGATTTATAATATTCTTACCGTAAGCACCAGCTACGCTTTTTTGCTCCTCTGGAGCATCTCTGTACATCTCGTCAGAATCTGTAATTACAATTTTTAAAACGATAAATGAAGCATACGTAAAATAATGATTTATTTTTTATAGAATTCTTACTGTAAGTAGCAACTTCTTGCAGATATCCTGGATCAGACCAAGAGCTCGGTGAATAACTTCGATGCACTTGCGCTGAAATCTGTATCTGATTATTTAATAACTTCGGAGAAGGAGGAATAGTTGGAGTGTAGAGTTCCTGGTAATTGTCCTGAAAATTGGGATTTGTACAGAAGGGGAGTAGCTCGTCATTTCCATCTTCACCATTAAATTCCTCTATACGTCTGGAAACAACTTGATGCGAGGGCAGATTCCATGGTCTATACAACGATCTTGATACCGGTGGCGGAGTGTCAGCTATAAAAACAACATTACAGTTTTAAAAACCAATTAATTATATTGAAATTAAATCAATAAATGAATTAAATCTCACCTATAACATGTCTTGATGGAGAGGAACCGCCCGGAGCTTCAACCTCTTCTTCAGGCCTTGATTACGTTTAATCAATGATTAAGTCGATGACTTCCGATAGAAACTGACCAAACGACAAGTCGAAAATCCTAAGAGTTTAGAAACTAGTGTAAGGGGCTTTCAACATCATCTTAGTTAAATATAGTATTACATTAGCATCATATCTTACCTTTTAACGTGTTGAGAGAGCAAAATCCTTTTTGAATTGAGTTTTTTCTTGAGAGACGTTTTCTTGAGTTCTTCAACGAATGACTGAATGGTAAAGAGAGAATAATGAAACTCTATAACTGTTTTTTTTGGGGTACCGGTTTACCAACCTATTTTATTGCTTTTTGACATTGGGTCATTAGGGTCAAGAGATGTCCGGTCAGTTTTGAGAGAGATGTGCGCAGGTGTCAAGCTTTTCATTTTAAATATCCCAACATTTTAAATTAACTAACCTGTTATTCAAATGGCCCTAGCGTTTTAAATTCTCTCTTTGCCTAAAAAAGTTGTGAATATTGTAAAGCATGAGAGAAATAACGGTCCAGTCATCCACGAGGAAGCTAAATATCTCTATAAAATAATTCACTTCGTTTGCTACGTCACCATAAACGGGTCAGTCATCTATAACCACGGCATTAGTAGTTTTGTAAATCATACAACCATATATTGAGAGATAGCTGACATATTTTAGATCCGTTCAAATACAAAACATTTTCCATGTAACAAGGATTACTGAACAAAGAGGTTGTAACACTACTCCGGGGAGGAGCTATATCCAGACCCAGCCCTAACCAACAGCTGTCATGGACACCATAGCAAGACAACGCCCCTTGAGATTTATTTATTTGTGATCTCAGGAACTGCCACTGATCAAAACTTATCACTACACATGACACAGGATACTCTCACACCACTGTTGAGGTTCACGCCACAGGTGTCGTTTGTATATTCAGCTCCCATGGCTAAAATGGACAACTTCACTTTAGAAGCCGGATAATCAAACGCAAAGCCGACCGTTTTTCCATCCGCCATGTCATGCTGATCCATCAGCTGCTTAAACTGAGGTATTTGAGTTCTATACACATTAAGAAAACACTTCTTTGGCACATCGTATATTTTTGGAACCTATCTTTTTTTCCGTTCCTCTGTTCTGCGGCCTATTTCGTAAGTCAGGGTTGTCACTGGTGTATCAGCAACCACAGACGCCATCTTGATTCTTATACAAAGTAAAAAACGATTTCAACTGCAAACCAAGAGAAGTCTAGCTCTTATATATTGGTAACTCTCAGAAAATGAACCAACGGTAACACCTGATCAACCCCTCTTGCATCTCAAGAAACCTTAAATCCTCTCCTCCCAGAGAAGGAAGCCTCTGAAAAACAACTGTACAAATATTACCACCCCCCAGACCATTCATACAATCTTTTACTCATAACCCTTTTTGACCTACCCCCTCTCATACCACAGAATCACCTGCTCTACCCCTCCCTCTCTAACAGGACATGTACCCACTCCCCCCGAAAAACACAACTGTTAACAACCCGGACATAAATTAACAACCATTAAAAAATCATTTTTCATAATCCTTTTGACCTAACCCCTCTCATCCCACAGAATCACCTGCTCTACCCCTCCCTCTCTAACCGGACATGTACCCCTCGGAAAAACAAATGCTACCATCCGGTCATAAATCAAAAAATCATTTTCATATTCTCACACATATGCAGCTGTCAAAAGGTCAAAGGTCAAAGCAATAAATAACTTTCTGAAACTCGCCGAATCCTCTCTCTCTCTACCATCTTTTTTATATTAACTAAATGAATTGCATCCTGAAGCACCCCTGGCGGAGTAGTCGGGGGCACCTGTCTACACAGCAGGTATTGGGGGTCTATACACCCACAACAATTATTTGTTAACAGGAAACTCACGCCACCTCAAAATCTACCAACCACCTGGTTAACGGACACATGCAAAAGAGTCAGAGCTCCGCAATGCTTGAGAAGACATGAAGCAGCAAAGCACACCAAACACAATGGTCTTTCTTTCTATGGTTGGCACCCAAAAACGACCATAATCCCCAAAAAACATTAAAGAGTATACCAATATCCATAACTTACAAGATGGCACAAAAAACAAAGCTCTATAACCTTCTTATCAATTACAACAAACATAAAGATGAACAAACTGAACAGCCGCAAAGCATGCAGGGATATCAATAATGAAACAAGATAATCGTTATTTACACAGTTTATTCATATTCAGGCAACTCACGCCACACCAAAATCCACCAAGCACATGGTTAGCAGGAACATGTAAAGGTCAGAGATCCTCAACACCTAAATTGACGTGAAGCAGCAAAGCACACCAAACAGAATAGTCTTCCTTTCTATGGTTGGCACCCAAAAACAACCATAATCCCCAAAAAACATTAAAGAGTGTACCACTGTACTTAAACTACAAGATGGCACAAAAACCAAGTCTTGTAACCTCCTCATCAATTACAACAAACATAAATATGAACAAATTGTACAGCCACAAAGCACGCTGGGTTTCATTAATGAAAATGAGACACTTCTTATTTATACAGATAATTTGTTTTCAGGTGACTCACACCACACCAAAATCCACCAAGCACATGATAAGCAGAATCATGTAATCGTGGATGTCCACTGTTCTTGCACATATTCACCTACAAACACGCTGCCTTGCTCCAGGTGGCTGCTTATGGGTGTATCCGCTATGGGTGTTTGTTTTTCGGCGGGGGAGGGCTGTGTTGACATCCCTTCGTGAACTTTTTTGAATTTAACATGAAACTAACCAAAATTATTTTTCTCACTCATGGGCAAAATAAAAACATGCTATAATGAGCACTATGCTAGCAGGCATTTATGTGGTGCTGCCATATAAAACAAACAACTCAATGCTAAATAAACACAGCACATTTAACAGCACAGAGCTACATTATAAAATTGACCTGAATCACCAACAATTTCCACCATACTCCAATCCTTATTGGGCTTAAACCCCTTAATTTACTTTTCCTCCAGTTGGTAGCAGAACGTTTCACATGGAGCAAAAATATTTCACATGTGCCGTTGCAATACAACAATAGAGCAACAAGTAAGACCGTTTCTTGTTTATGAAAGACTACTTCCATTGGACACCTGGTGTTAGCCGGATTCAATTACATAATAGTGACCACGGCCCAACTTCTTGACCCGCAGGAACAGCTTAAACACCCGCACTGCCTTCCCGAAAAGCTTTGCACCATCAACAATGCCTTGACGCTTCATTCATAGAACAGAAATCATATCCATCCGAGGCAGCAGGCGCACCTGACCAGCGGCCATCCACCATAAGAATCATCGCTCCACAAGGCCTGAGACAATGTGTAGCAGCAAAGCACACCAAACAGAATGGTCTTCCTTTCTATGGTTGGCACCCAAAAATGACCACAATCCACAAAAAACATTCAAGTGTACCACTTTACATAACTTACAAGATGGCACAAAAACAAAGCTCTGTATCCTTCTTATCAATTACAACAAACATAAACATTATCAATTACAACAAACATAAACATGAACAAATTGAACAGATGCAATGCATGCTGGGATATCGATAATGAAAATGGAAAATTCCTTATTTATGCAGTTTATTTTTGTAAACAGCAAATCTTTCTGAAATACAGAAAATTACATGTAAAAGTCTCTTTTAACACCCTATAAGGGAGACATATATAAGACACATATGCTGCTGGCCAGGTCAGTCAGAGTTACTGTTTAGTAGAAAATAATTTTTATAGGTTTCATGAAATTTCCACTGTAAAGACAAATCCAAGATGGCGGACATGATAGGTTCTAGAGGCAATTTTGTATCAACTGGGAATGAGGCATGAACAAATACATTTGTGAAAGTCATAAATCAGTCAATTTTTGACATATCATCTAGTTATAATGAGTTCTGATCAGAAGTATATCCTAGAGTCCGGAAATTTTCTGGCGAGTAAATCCGATGAATGGTTCAGGAGTAGAATCATTTTTAAGTATATATTAGCATTAGCATTAGATTTTGTCGAAAATGATCAGAATTCTGTTGGCTGCTGTTTCGCCGTCTTTTGAGACATGGTCAAACTAATGCACATGGTGACACATAGGGGTAGTATCAGCATGCACAATTACTATGAAGTGCATAGGTGATTGTTCCTAAATGGTATGCTCACATAAACGTAAAGCTCACATAAAGCTCGCATACTTTTTTAAATACTAATTGACCATTTTGTCCGCCATCTTGCAATGTATCTCTTATTCCTTATGACCCTATAGGGATGCATGTATGAGACACATGTAAGCCAGTTTTAAGTTCATTTTTATAGGTTTTGCCAAATTTCTACTGTACAGAAAAATCCAAGATGGCAGACATTATGGGTTCTTGAGGCTTTTTTGCTCATCATGAAATATCATGAAAGAAATGAGGCATGTACACAAAGACTGACCATTCTAGGTCAAATGAGGTGGAAATGCCATCATTTTGAAATTCGATAATTGAATCGTGTGTTGTAGCACCCCTTGTGAACCCCTGATAATAATAAGACTAACAATAACAATAGGGTTTCTCCTACCGGAGAACCCCTAATAATAATACTAACAATAACAATAGTGTTTCTCCTACCGGAGGGCCCCTAATAATAATAATAATAATGAACTGGTACAAAAACAATAGTGTTTCACCAGTGAACTGCTGAAACACTAATAATAATAATAATAATGAACCGGAACAAACACAATAGGGTTTCACCAGTGAACTGCTGAAACCCTAATAATAATAATGAACCGGAACAAACACAATAGAGTTTCACCAGTGAACTGCTGAAACCCTAATAATGAACCGGAACAAACACAATAGGGTTTCACCAGTGAACTGCTGAAACCCTAAAAATAATGAACCGGAACAAACGCAATAGGGTTTCACCACTGAACTGCTGAATCACTAAAAATAATAATGAACTAGAACAAACAAAATAGGGTTTCACCGGTGAACTGCTGAAACACTAATAATAATAATAATAATAATAATGAACTGGAACAAACACAAAAGGGTTTCACTAGTGAACTGCTGAAACCCTAATAATAATAATGAACCAGCACAAACACAATAGGGTTTCACCAGTGAACTGCTGAAACCCTAATAATGAACCGGAACAAACATAATAGGGTTTCACCAGTGAACTGCTGAAACCCTAATAATAATTTACCGGAACAAACACAATAGGGTTTTACCAGTGAACTGCTGAAATCCTAATAATGAACCGGAACAAACACAATAAGTTTTCACTAGTGAACTGCTGAAACTCTAATAATTAAAGCTGCAAGCAGCATTGAGCGTGTTTCAGCATTCAGCTACTATTGGCCTCATTTCACCACTTGTGCATTGAGAGATCCATGTGCGCTATCTATTCATTGATTCTCAAAATAAAGCTGATTTTTAAAGAAAGATGTTTTAAATGTTTTTTTTGTCCAATGGTGCCCCCATCTGGCCAAAGTGAGCCGTTGTTCATACATTAGCTAGTTCATTACCCTGATTGTGTGCCAAATGTAAATTACACTGAGTGATACAGATAAAGAGATAATGCCATCTGGCTATTATGGCGCCACCTTGTGGTCAAACTGATTTTTTCTTTCATATGTTACATCATAAAAGTGTTGTGGCACACTGTAATTTGGAGTGACAAGACATAAATAAAGCTTTATGGTCACAGCCATAAGCGCTATGTTTGGAGAGGCCTATAGCGAACAGAATACCATCCCCACTGTGAAGCATGATGGTGGCTCACTGATGTTTTGGGGAGTGTGAGCTCTAAAGGCACGGGGAATCTCGTGAAAATTGATGGCAAGATGAATGCAGCATGTTATCAGAAAATACTGGCAGACAATTTGCATTCTTCTGCACGAAACCTGCTCATGGGATGCTCTTGGACTTTCCAGCACAACAATGACCCTAAGCACAAGGCCAAGTTCACCCTCCAGTGGTTACAGCAGAAAAAGGTGAAGGTTCAGGAGTGGCCATCACAGTCTCCTGACCTTAATTAACCCATAGTTGAATTGACCCCACTATTGGTGTACACGTGTCTCATATGTGCCTCTCTATAGGGTTCTAAGGAATAAGAGATAAATTGCAAGATGTCGGAACAAATTACCTCAGTATTAAGGTGATAAATGTAAGTCCATTGGACAGCAGAAGTTAGATGAAGGTAGGTCTGTATATCTTTGTCACACACACATACTCTTAGTGAAACAAATAAAAAAAAAAACATAGTTGCTGTGTCCTATGTTTTCCATTGTGTTTTCCATTGCCAGTGTTTTTGTCGATGGCCTTAGAGTGTTACTGTTGAGTCAGAAATCTGTACGACCATACACATACAGACACGAATGTACCCTGATAGACTATTTTCCTGTGCTTACCCTATTAACCAACTTCTATTCTGTCTATGTCAACATACCTTACACCAGCAGCACTTTCTTAGCCACCCACTCCATTGCCTCCAGTGCAAGACTCTACACTTGAATTTGGCCTATGCACATTTCCTTATAACGAAAAACTGGACGTTGTGAGATGATACATGGATTTAGAGAATTACTCACTAGGGTACAAAGAATCCAAATAGTGTCAAATCATGGAGGAAAATAGAGTGTATAGCTAGCAGCACATTCCTACTCACCCACTGCATTGCCTCTAGTGCAAGACTTTACACCTCACTACTCTTTACTCACTAGGGTATAAAGAATCCATATATAGGGTCAATTCATGGTGGAAATTAGAATGTATAGCTACCAACATTTTCTTACTCATCCACTCCATTGGCTCCAGTGCAAGACTCTACACCTGAATTTGGCCTTTGCAAATTGCCTTATAACGGAAAAACTAGATTTAGTGAGGTCTTGCACCTTATTCCCTAGGGTATAAAGAATCCATATAAATACTTAGTGTCACAGTGTCTGATCATGTCTGACCTTTCCAGCTTGTAACTGGCAACCTATTTCACTATCCTTGCCATAAAGGAGAACCCCGTCCCATTGTTGCTTGCAATTATATTTTGCTTTTGTTTTTACAATGTCGTCCTACTTTTGACGTTACATAATATCTAGCTAGGTAGTTACAAAAATGTTTGTGGCCTGTAATGTTATCTGGACTGGATGTCCCTGGATAAACATGTATAGCTTTATGCTTATTAGACAGCGAGGGACACATTGAACCAACCGTGAGTCAAGAGACCTTAGCTAAGGATAATTCTACAGAAAAGCCAATGTTGACGTTAACCCTCTCCAGCCTGAGCGGAATGTCTGATTTCTTTCTCAATCAAAACCAGTCATGGTATTAATGAGTATTATTTGGTGGGGTAACACCTTGTGAGAAAATATAAAACATCTTAAGTTGAGAAACAGCCCATTCAAATTAGGTCATACAATAGCAACACAGTCAGTGAACTGGTAATCGTTAAATAAATAATCCCTAGAAAAAATGTGCGATTTGGACAAAATCTATAATAATTTTCCCCAAACAACTGCAATTTAAACAACTTCATACTGGGTCTTGCTTGGTTTGTAAGGTGTAAACATTAAAAATTAGAATAGAAATACCAGATACTGTTAATAAGTTACATCCATTTTGGATGGTGTTTTTCTAAAATTCTACAAAAAGTCATAATCAGACTTTTTAAACTGAACCTATCAGCCATAACATTATGACCTAATATTGAGCAGGGCCCCCTTTTGCCACCAAACAGCCCTGACCCGTCGAGGCAGGGACTCCACTAGACCTCTGAAGGTGTGCTGTGGTATCTGGCACCAAAACATTAGCAGCAGATCCTTTAAGTCCTGTAAGTTGCGAGGTGGGGCCTCCATGAATCCGGACTTGTTTGTCCAGTACATCCCACAGATGCTGGATTGGATTGAGATCTGGGGAATTTGGAGGCCAAGTCAACACCTTGAACTCGTTGTTGTGTTCCTCAAACTATTCCTGAACCATTTTTGCTTTGTGGCAGGGTGCATTATCCTGCTGAAAGAGGCCAATGCCATCAGGAAATACTGTTGCCATGAAAGGGTGCACATGGTCTGCAACAATTCTTAGGTAGGTGGTACATGTCAAAGTGACATCCACATGAATGGCAGGACCCATGGTTTCCCAGCAGAACATTCCTCAAAGCATCACACTGCCTTCGCCGGCTTGCCTCCGTCCCATAGTGCATCCTGGTGCCATATGTTCTCCAGGTAAGCGACGCACATGCACCTGGCCATCCATGTGATGTAAAAGGAAACGTGATTCATCAGACCAGGCCACCTTCTTCCATTGCTCTGTGGTCCAGTTCTGATGCTCACGTGCCCATTGTAGGCGCTTTCAGCAGTGGACAGGGGTCAGCATGAGTTTGAATGTGATTGGTTAATTCTCAACACAGCCACATCCCCAGTTATAAGAGGGTGTGCACACTTATGCAACCAGGTTATTGTAAGGTTTTTATTTTTCATTTTTCCCCCTTGAGGATTTCCGTTTGTTTTTCCAATTGAATTGTTCACATTATAGGTCACATTAAAAGTGGAAAAAGTTCTGACATGATTTATCTTTGTCTCATTCTTTTACATCACAAGAACCTGGCATTTTAACAGGGGTGTGTAGACTTTTTATATCCACTGTATATCCCCTCATTAAAAGTTGATCCAATATCAAATCAAAATTTAATTCAAATTTAATTTGAATTGAATGGTAAACAGCTACACTTTTTTAAACTATAAAAATCTATAAAAATCTGGCAATACAATGACAACAAAGGATCAATAAAATAACAAAGGAGTCATTAAATAAAGGCCTTTATAAAAAGGCTGGTTGAGGATTCAGATTCACAAGAAGTTTGATGTTATATTGCAAAGTTCCAGAAACAATGTCAGCTGAACAATGGCAAGATCCTTATTTGGATATAATAATGTGTAAACTCTTTACAGATCCTCTCTATCTTCATTTGATATGAAAAACAGCTTTTTAGGGGAAAGGCAAATAATATCAGATGTAATTGACAATGGAACACTTGTCAGATGGTTATTCTCACTCTTCTAAATAGCTCTGAAAATCTGGCCCCAGTTTCAGTCTCTATTGATTTCCTCTCTGCTTTTGTCTTAGCTTGTGTCCACAAACTTCCTTGCACTTTGTGCACACTGCTGCATTGTTCAAGTCCTGTCATGGTAAACATCTTCCTTGCGCTTTGACATAATAGTGACTTGACTCAAGTCCATCATTTGATTTGATTCAAGTCCTTTTGGGCAAATTACGTTTCAGACTTTAAATAAATACCAGAGCAGAGATCACTCACCCTGTTTTCCGACAGAACGTTTTCCATGTAGAATATGACTGTATCGCTGAAAAACGGATGCTCATATTTTTGAGGTCTCTGCAAAATCTGTGTGTTTTGATGGCCAATCAAGTCAATGGAAGTAGGAGGACGTAGTGATGGGAAACTAAATAATGCAATCTGGCGAAGAAAACCAGGAGTGAGGGCGTGACGATTTTCAATGACCAATGAAATTAAGGGGATTAGAAATCACTACAAATCTGCTTCTTTTTTAAACTCACGAAAACGTTTCACTTTGTAATTGTAAATGTGTTTTACTGGTGGTTATTTTTTTATCAAAAAACATTTCAGTACAGCGTCGAGAATTGCATTCCAGCAATTTCTATTCAACTCGCCAAGCCATGGAAATGGCTACTGAAAACGCGACAAACAGTTCAAGTTATTTTGTTACTACAAATCAAGGTAAGAGTCGACTAAGAGCTTACAGTACATTAGCTAGGAGTATGTTCGGTAGTGAGTTGTTCTGTATTACAGCTAACTAGCTAGCTGGGTACACTAGTTACATACAATACATTTTATGCATGTTGCTGCTAGATAACTAACCCTAGTAAAACACTATAGATATATTTATACACATACATACCTAGCAAATTAACCAGACTATTGACTGTATTTATTCCAGCTTGCTTGACGGAAGGCCCGGGACCTGGCCTTCGTCGAGCTAGACGAAATATATCATCTGTAAGTTGAACATTTAACTACAGTACCTATGTTAGATTTGTGCGGTTTGTAATTTTATTTTCACAGCGTGCGGTCAGGGACTTACACAGTACTGCTGGCGAGGATGGAAAGGATAGGCCGCATGAAAGTTGAATGTGAATTTATATTACTTTAAAAAAAATACATGTTAAAATAGTCAGAACAAATAAATCAATAAGTGTTTGTTGGCTGCGTGATATAGAACATTTATCATGCAAATATATTAAACAAGATTTGGGTTGGGTTGTCTGGTTTGTGATCTTTGGGGGAGGAATAATTTGGCCGGAATTACACTATAATAAACACTGTACCTTGTTATATAAATTGGTTAACACCTTGTTACTGTGTTTAATTTGGTTAATAACTTGTTAATTACCATTTATCTATAGACATTTATTTGTTTAGCGTAGAAGGCCATGGCAAAAAAAGATTTTCACAATCATTGCTTTACTGCATTGGTTGAATATGTACATAATCTGCAAAAATGTCTCTAATACTGTACATATCTCAGGCAGAACAGTCCACACAACACTGGTGTGCTGGGATTAGTGGTAAAATGTAAAATGTATTGATGAAGAATGGAGCAGGACTGACTTTGAAGGTAATAGCCTGACTGCAAACTCTAACATTGAATTAAGGTTTATAAAGCATATTATAATTGCTAAAACACTTGACTTCTCAGATGCAGCTGCAAGCCGATACTGGACACAAAGGGAGAAAGACTCTTTGTTGGACAACCTGGACAGAGCAGCAAAGAGGGACATCAAAAAGTGGAGACTGCGCCACCAATGACCAGTTTGTTTATTAACGTGTAGAAAGAAAAAAATACATTTTGAGAACCTTTGTTTTATGTTAGATTGGAAGTGATGGAGACTGACCCCGGTGGATTTTTGGTTTCATCTCTGCTGAGTATGAGTACCTGATCAAATGTGCTGACGAATGAAGGAGAGTCAACTGCTATTAGTTGGAAGTGAAGAATTTTCACTTAGAACAATTCGCACTATCTTTAGTCACAATACTGTTTTTAGTAATGTGTCCTAACATTTATTTGATTTGTATTAATATAGGTAACATATTTTCTTGCTACCTTGTTAAATAGTTTTATATACATTGGCAGCCAAAAGTTTGGAATAATGTACAGACTTTACTGTTTCTAAAGGAAATTGGTACTATTATTCACCAAAGTGGCATTCAACTGATCACAAAGTAAAGTCAGGACATTACTGATGTAAATAACGATCACTATTTGAAAAACACATTTTTGATCAAATCTAGACAGGCCCCATTTCCAGCAGCCATCACTCTAACACCTAATCCTAAGTAATTATGCTTAATTTTTAATTTGGTACTAGAAAATCACTTCCCATTATATCAAACACTCTAGTTTGCTGTTTTTTTTTACATCATTAATATCTTGACTATACTTTGTTCAGTTGAATGCCACTTTGGTGAATAAAAGTACCAATTTCCTTACAGAACAGCAAAATCTGTACATTATTCCAAACTTTTGGCCGCCACTGTCCTTTTGAGAACTTTCTTTTCTTATATTGCTGTGTGGGAGCCTGTAAACAAGCATTTTCACTTTAAACTTAACTATGTGCTCAGTTATACATTGCTGTTTTTAGTAATGTGTCCCAATATTTATTTGATTTGAATTAATATACGTAACATATTTTCTTGTTACCTTGTAACCCTGTTAAATTGTTTGTATACTTTAGACAACATTCTGTTTTAACATTGCTGGGAGGGTTCATACAAGCATTTTCTCGTCAAACCTGTTTACACTACTTTAACAATTGTACATCTGTTTATTTGTAAACATTCATTGTGAAATACTGTATTTATTGCAATTAAAAAATAAAAGCATTTTACTGGTACACGCTCGGGCTCAATAAACATGTGGGGGTAGGAAAAAGAAGGGGTGATAATGGGGGGGTTGAAAAAGAAGGGGGTGATGGGAGGGGTTACGGGGGTAAAAGTCACAAAATATCCTAATGTCTTTACTGGTGGACAGTTGTTAAAAGTGAAGGGATGGAATCATTTCCAATCACGATCTGTACTCCATTGACATGTTAATACCTCACAGCGGGTGAGGGGGTTGTAACAATGGTGAGATGTGTGTGTTGCAATATGTTCCAATGTCCAGTGGTGGGGTTTCCTTAAAAGTAGGGCAGAATAGAAGATTGTGTCATGATGGAGCTGTTGCCAGTTGGGATTCTAACTTTCCTTGACTGTTGATAGTTCCTTTGCAATTCCTCTTTGTGAAAAGTCACGACATAAACCGGCTTTGGAGTGTTGAGTTATTAAAGACAGTAGTTCTCGCGACTGGCCTGGAATTGGCAACATTCATAAAAGGTGTAAAGATAACTAGGGCAAGGAAACAGGGATATTTGGCAGAGTGTATGGGATCATAGACCAGCAAACTTCTATTTAGATTTACATTGGCTACATTTAGATGCAGTTTAGGGCTGCACAGCCACAGACCACAGAGTGCCCATATTGACCCCTATCTACCGTCGAAAGCACCTGCAGTGAGCACGTGAGCGTGGGAACTGGACCTTGGAGCAGTGGAAGAAGGTTGCCTGGTCAGTAGTAAATATAGGGTGGCTTTTGTCACTTTGCTGATTTATGACCCTGGTGGGCGATGCTTCCAGTTTGATTTGACAGGTGGGCGGGACTTCCGGTTTGGTAGGTGGGACTTCTGGTTTGCTGGATGGGGCTTCCTGTGTGATGTATGGACTTCCTGTATGATGTGTGTTAGGGCGGAACTTCCGGAAGGATGTATGCATGTCTGGTGACTTTGTAATTCATGATTGCATTTGTTGTGTTCATGTTTGATGTTTCACAACGATTGATAAACACCCCAGACAAGTGTTATAACAGTAGTAAAATGTTTGATGCTTAACAAATGGGTCTTAGGGTTCCGTAATGTTAAATTCCCAGGCAATAAATAAGCTTTATATCAGCGCCAAGATGTTTGCTACAACAGATGTCCTACAACCAGTGGGTGTTAACATTTCATGTTTTATAAGTCTGTGTATTTAAACCACGCAGACCCCGGTGATGGTCATTCAGTCTTGCCTGAGTAAACTTACGTACACATTACAAACCATGGCGGATTGTGCAGCGATCAACGTTTTGGGTGAAACACCGTTGAAAGCTACCCGCTTAACTGCTGCTCAGCGAGTCGGCAAAGGATTACAAATGGACGGCAAAGATACAATCAATATGCCAGCCCCGAAGAAACGGATGCAGAGCTTACCTCAAATTCATCAACTACACCAGGATATGTTGGCACAGGAGTGGAAGTTGGAAGACAAAGGTTGAATTTTATGAATTACCTGAAGGCCAAGAGTTTAAGGCTGGTGTGACTGATCAAATGGTTCTTAATGCCTGTTTATGGACCACCTTTCGAAAAGTGTTTTATTTGGGCCCAAATAAAAATTAATGTCTGGACCCACCTGAATACTTTTTTGAGACCCATTATGATGACATTGTGGAGACAGTTTTAACACCGCAACTGAAACGTCCTGGATTAAGGCTTTGAATGCATCTGGTTTTCAAGCACGCTGACCGAAGTTCACGTGGCAGCCAAGAACTTTCTGCTCTAACTCAAGTTGGAGCCGAACATCACACAGAGACTGAGTGAGAATAGGGATGAATACATGGATACATTTAATGCAGAAGCTGTATGCAGCGCAGTAGAGTCTTAGTGTGACAAAAACAAAGACACTGCTGTCTAAGGATGGGTAACTTCAGTTGTCGTGTTTACATGTATCTAAACAAATTCTATGTGGCTTTAGCGATTAAACGGTTAATGCACAAAGCTATCAAGAGTGGATTTGATGGTTGTAGACATTTTAATAACCGAGACCATGTCAGTATAAAGCGTTTTAATAATCTGAACAAGCATATGGAAACGGTCAGGAACACATCTGAAGATTGGCTGCAATTGTTGTCAAACGGTGTTGAAACGAATGCCCTAAACAACTTCATGTATAAACTTTTAACATTTTTAAATGCTGACAACAAAGAATTTAAAATTGGGCACCTGTTATGTGTGTTTACGTATGTAACAGATGTTTGTGTGATAAAATTGCTGAGTAATGAAGTTGTGGATGTAGATTGTATTTCTAAAATGTTTACAAGTTTTCCAATCAGCAGAAATCTGAATGTGTGTGTAACTTTTCTGAAATTCTTGGATTACGTGTAATTCCAAAATCTCAAAACGATGTTAAACATGTATTACTTCTCATTATTAACCCAATGCTCTACGATGTCTGAACAGGTTATGAAAAGTATTTACTACGACCCGGCAAACCCTGGTGCTTATGTAGGTAGAGAGGGTTTGAAAAGAGCATACTTGGAGGAAACCGGGGAGATCCTCAAAAATGGCGAGGCAAATGACTGGCTACTCGCCCAGGATACATACACGCCATGCAGACCTGTAGCTATAAATTTTCAAAGAAATAGAGTTATTGTTCATGATATAATTTCAGCTGGATTTTGTTGACAATTTGTATTTATAGTGTGGAAAACGATAACATGAAATTTATGTTAACATGCATAGATGTATTAAGCAAATACGAATGGATTCGTGTGCTCAGAAATAAAAGCGCTATCGAGGTTAAGCGAGCATTTGAAGACAATAAAAGAAAGAAGAACACCACAAAAAGTCCAAACAGACAAGGGGAAGGAGTTTTTTCATTCACATTTTGAATTTTTAATGAAGTAGTACAACATAAAACATTTTGCTACAGGAAATTATGTCATAGCGAGTATCGTTAAGAGATTTAATAAAACAATTAAATCACGAATGTGGCGGTATCTCACAGCTGCCAACACTCATCGCTATGTTGAGGTTATTCAAGATTTAGTTCATGGTTACATCCATAGCTACCATCGGTCTATTAAGATGAAGCCTGTTGACGTTTGTGAAGAAAATGTTAGACTAGTTCTCAAGAACCTGTATGGTACAACAATGATGAGAAATGGTAATCAAAGTTACAAGCTACAAGTTGGAGATACTGTGAGACTCAAAGCTGAGAGGGGCGTTTACCAAAGGCTATGAAAAAGGGTACACAGATGAATATTTTACAATAACAGAATGCATTCCGTGATTGCCGTCTGTATATAGAATAAAAGATTACGATGGTGATGTGATCGATTGGACCTTTTATGAACAGGAATTACTGAAAATAATCGTGGCTAAGGATAAAACTTTTAAAGTGGAAGCAGTTCTGGATGTGCAAGTACAGAAAGGGAAGAAAATGAGTCTTGTGAAATGGCTTGGTTGGCCTGAGAAATTCAACAGTTGGATAACAAGTCCTTGACCTACAAACTGGATAAAACACTAGGATTTGCAGGATCACGTCATTTACATTGACTGCGATCAGCATGGGTGACGGTGGTTTTTACATAACGCTGTCCAGTAACTCGTCGAGACATGTCTATCTAAACAATTCGAGTTCAAGCTATACCACAAAATTTGCCAAAGGTATAGAAGATGATTGGGAAGTGTCTTTGATAGAATTCCAATACCTGCATACGTGGAAGACTTTTACATGGGGTGAATTTGAAATACATTTGAAATACATGACTCGAAACACAACAAAACTTAGGTTTTGCCATTGTAATAACTCAACACCAGTTATTACAATGGCATGGGAAACCTAGTGGCAGAGATCAAGATTTATATAAAACCACATGGCGTATGGGTGGGTTATGATGAATTTAAAAATAGAATGTCGCATTTGCAACCAGGAAGTAACACAAAAAATCCATTTAATTTCAGACATTATAATTTGGAGTTTATGGCTATGTGTGTAGATGGTCAGTGTCTCGATGCAATTAGACTTGTTAGGAACAGAACTGGAACACTTAGTAACAGTAGTAGAAAACCTCCAGATTGGTTGATGCTTTTTCTTTTCTTTGCAACTGAAGAGTTCTTTTTAGACATGTATATAATGTTGGCTTTTTGTCTCTACTTTTTTCGGAGCTGCGATTCTGTTAAGGGTATATGGGTCCTATCGCAAAATTTGTGTTTGGCTTTTTATTGCATTTTATAAAGGTCCAGACTCAGAGCTTTGTAATGGTATATCATACAATACTGTTTGATTAAGTTATGGGAAAGATATGCTGCTTTAAATGTTGATCATCTGCTCTACTTAGTTCTGAGAAAAAAGCCTTGAAAGATTCACACTTGCCAGAGAGATGGTTTTTGTTTATGCCCATTCAGCGTAGTTCACACCCTCTTAGGCCTTAACCCCACCCAGCAATTTAAGAATTCAAATGAAGGCACTCTGGACTTGTGCTAAACTGGTCTGGTTGGTCTCAAATAAACACATACCCCACAAATAAACAAAAACCCCACAAAGAATTCAAAATCAATAAAAGTGCAAATCAATACTTTTTTCCACCAAAACAATCAAGATGTGTTTTAGCTTTACATACCAAGTGTAGTTGATGCTTGGCAATGTGGGTGGATTGATTCAGTATAACGACAAAGACTTGTCTGATTGGGCATCCAAACATAATCTTTAGAGATTTCAAACCACTAGACACCTACGTTGCTATTGTTAGGGTCACCGTGTGTCTGTCAAAAGGCCTTTATCAGTCATTTTTCTTTCATCTCAGACAAAGTTGCGATGGTACAGTGGCGTTACACTAAACAGACACAAATCAAACCACGTAACGGCAATATTTTTATTGTCGCGTTCACAACAGCTTATGCTAGACTCGAGTGTGTGTGTGTGGGGGGGGCATTACGGTGTAGTAGACTCCAACATAACTCGGTGCACACTCTATTGGTTGATATATAGAGTACAAAGATTCAGCTGTATGCGGATTGTCATAATGTTAATAACATTTTAGTACAATGTTTAAAATGTCTGTAAATAATTAGACAAAAAATATCTGTTCAGGATGTGTAAGATCACAACCGTGCAGTCCAACTGACCATGATGATGGTTACTTGGTCTGAAATAAAAATAAAGTGGGTTAACTGAAGACCGAGCGTATACAGGTATTTAAAGCTGATTATCAATAATGTTAAAGTCTACTTACCAAGGTTAGAAGGTCCAAAAATGTGTTTTCCAAACAAGGCTGGGTTTAATTCCATTCAACCTAAACCAGAGACATAAAACAGACAATATGAAAGACAGATAAAAGCACTTGGATTGCACCATCATGTAATTGTTTTATACATTCTTAAAAAGTTCAAATGTGTCGTTTGTTAGCGTTAATTGCAACACAATTCAAATCAATTCTTTCAAATAAAACACGTGTACTTACAAAGTAAACGGTCTACTCCGCGTTGGAACAACAGCTGTCTTCTGTGGCAGCCGCGGATTTAATAATGACAACACAACCCGGACGCCTCTAAAAGGTTATGCCTCTTAACTTCGTCATTGGTTAAACGTCATCGTTCTTCATGTTAGAACTATACCGGTTACAATTATTAAAATTATGGATAAAGCTTAACTAGTTAGTTCAGATAGTTGTTTACGTTTGACGACCAAATATATTGATACTTCCTGTCCGGTAGAAACACCGTTCTCGTTAGTTATCGCGTCATTTCATTTTATCTATTAACAACAAACTCATCCGCTTACATATAAAAGCTGGCTATTGTCATCATATCGCCATAAATCTCTTCAGACAACATTTAACAAACATAATATAGTTCCATAATACAGCAATCAAAAATCAGATTTCACAAGTTGCTTCAAGTCATTACAAGAAAGAAACACAAACAAAACAGTTTGTATGCATCGTTACCTGTTAAAACATTTCTACCAATGTGTGGAAAACAATCTCGTGTTAATGCTCGTACGTATTAAGAAGACGCGCATACGAAAGTTTTGTTTACCTGAAATAACATATATCTTGACCTGTCAAGAAATCACCGTTGTTCATGCAAATTTAAACTCAACCTTCTGGGTAACTTTGTAACGTTTTGCCATATAATGCAACTCAAATGTTAATGCTGACTTAAAATACTCATTTTGATTTCACAAATCATCATTGCTCATACATACACATGTACCAAAATCATCATTTTTATTTTTAACAATATTTTAAACCCAACCACGATACTATCAACCTAGTGATAATGACTGGTCGACCCAGGCGTTGTTTGTTCTTTTTAAGTAATGGCATTGCTCATGCGATGTGTGTTTGCTGTAGTGCTGTGGTGGATTACAAACTTTTTGCATAGCTGTATTTGGCTTACAGTGTATTGAACTGGAGCCAATGGAGTGGGTGACTAAGAAAGTGTTGCTTGCTATTATCTCTATTTTCCCCTGTTACTTGACGCTTTATATGGATTCTTTATACCCTAGTGAGTAATTGTTGAAAGGCATGTCCAAACTTACAATGTCTAGTTTTTATGTAATAAGGCATATTGTTTAGTCCAAGTTCAGGTATAGAGTCTTGCACTGGAGCCAATGATGTGGGTGGCTAAGAAAGTGCTTCTGGCTATACCCTCTATTTTCCTCCATGAATTGACACTTTATATGGATGCTTTATATTCCAGTGAGTGATTCTCGAAAGCCATGTTCCACTTCACAACGTCTAGTTTTGTGTTTTAAGGCAATTTCCTCGGTCGTATTTGGCTTACAGTGAATTGAACTGGAGCCAATGGAGTGGGTGAATAAGAAAGCCCTGCTATTTATACCCTCTATTTTCCCTCATGAATTGATACTTTATATGGATTCTTTATACCCTAGTGAGTAATTCTCGAAAGCCATGTTTCACCTCACAATGTCTAGTTTTTGTGTTATAAGGCAATTTGCATGAGCAATGCTAAATATATAGTGTAACATGGAGGGCAAAATTCTACAATCGTACTAATACTTGAATGTATTTTTTGCTTTCAGTTGCGATTACTTCTATTCCTTACTTGCACACTTTTCTACTGAGCTTTGCAATAATATTTTTTGGCTTTGCGGTATTATTTATGGCTTTGCAATTCAGACTTCTATTGAGAGAATGAGGTTTTAAAGAGGGCATCAACGTTTGCAGTATTTTTTCTGGCTCTGCGAATGTGACACAAATGTTGCAAACTGGGTGGGGGGTGAGGGGCGGGGTAAAGGAGGGCGTATCTGGTAACATAGACATGGGCAGTTTAATTTCTCGCGGCCTATCAAACGGACCTGAAACACAGCCACAAAAAGTAGCTTGCTATTTGAGACACTGTCAACTCGCCAAAGAATGGCACCCCAAAATCATCGGCTGCAGGTGGAGTTTACTTAGATGACACCGTTTTTAAATGGACTTTGTGGTAGCTAGTTAATTAAATAGTAGCTAGTCTCACCCAACAGCCGGTCCGATGACGGTCTTAATAATGACGGTCTCAATCATTTCGACCACGGGGACTAAGTTAACTAGCTAGTTGTTGTAAATATAGTCTAGCTAGCTGTCCTAGCTGACTGCTTGCAAACTACTGTAGTCTCCTAATAAATGTGCTCCTAATAATCGGCTAGCTAGCTATCAATGTTACTGTTGCCTAGAATTTATACCTAGTACTAGTTAGTAGTAGCTGACTAGTGTGCTAGCTGTTTACAACGGTGTTTGTACCTAAAGCATTAGCTAGGTTGATGCAAGTAATTTTTGCTCTTTTTCTTGACCCCTTTCAGGCACACATAGGACAACTTTTGGAAAGATTAAGGGATAAATTGAGTGCAATTCTTAACCGGTTGCCAATTTACTATGAGTATTTGCTAAATGTTTGCTCACAGGAGTTACAGTATGTGCAAGCCACCACAGCCTATGTTGATGTGCCCCAGGATGTTGTCCATGGCCTCCAGGAACTAAGAACCATTATCACATCTTTGAGTCAAATATACATCCTCCTACAACTGAACCCTTTACACTTAACTGGGGTGGTATTGGGCCGCCACATCTAGAGATTGATCCTGGCACACACCAAAGTATTTTGGATACTTCTTTACCCATGTCTTATCTCGCTGAAATGCATGAGGTGTCCAGGAAGACATTTTATCAACGTGTGAAGGAACAGGGCCTTTCTGTCAGGAACTGCTATTCAAACATATCTGATGCAGTGCTTGATCAGCAGGTCAGGTCTGTCAAGGTGAGGCAGCCCCATGCTGGTTAAAGACTGGTTAAGGGAAACCTCCAATCCATGGGCCATTGTGTGCAGTGGCGCAGGGTTAGGATGTCTTTGCAACGTGTTGATGGTGCAGGGATCATAGCAAGGATGTTCCAGCTAGGTTGCATTGCACACCAAAAATACTGTGTACCTGGTTCTCTGTCTCTTGTCCATATTGACACCAATCACAAATTGATAAGGTAAACTTTAGTTTTTTCTTCCAAGTCCGTTGATTACATTGTGTTTGAAGTATTTATATTACCACCCCTTCTGCAGGTTCAACATTGTCATCTTTGGGGGGATAGATGGGTTTTCAAGGAAGCGTAGCTAATCACAAATCTGATTAGCTACGGTTCCTTTTAACAGAATTATCTGTGGCACTCAGATAACAATGTTTTTGTGTTGATAATGTACCTGAATTATTCAACAAACAATAAAACAGCTACTGCTTTTTTGTTCTTCCCGGAGGGAGTTGGCAAAAATGGAAGGCCATCAAGGGAAAAAAAATCTATATGCATTTCAGAAACCTGTGATGCTTTTATTTTCTTGGATATTGTACATTTATGTATTACATGCATTGCTAAATTAAAAAATAAAACGATAGCCCCAGTGTTTCCCAACCTTGTTCCTTTGGCACCCTTGTCCAGTTTTTTTTCACTAGAACTCCAGTAGTGACCAAACTGATTTAGGTTAGGATTGGAGCAAAAAACCTTAAGGAGAGTGGTGCCCCAGGAAAGGGGTAGGGTTAGGGAACATTACCTTAGGCTATAGCTGTTTTGCTGGGTGCACTGAACAGTAATTTCACCTTGCAAATGTTTTAGAGTTTAGCTGATCATGGAGTTGAGAATGTGGACATGGCCAGATGCATGTTTGTAGTGTGTGGAACAGGACAAGGCAGCTTTATCGCAGGAAAAGTGTTAATAACCAAAGGGTAATCACTATCCTTTTAAAAAACATATATTATTAGTCTTGAGTGTATGTAGTGTGTGAAAAGTACACAGCTGACAAGTGTAATTTAGAGGATGTAGTGGTAGTTACGGGGACTAAAATGAGGTGTGGGGATGGGAAAAGTGAGAACAAATTGTATGTAATACAGTAGAAAGTAAAATTGTACAGAAAAAAGGTAGTGTGAACTTTACTGGTTCTTGTCTCCTCATTAGGGTTGAGCGCTTGTGGAGATTCAGTGATATGTCGCTACTACAGCGTCCTACACTGTTTGGAGGACGACGAGTTTCTTGATTTGTCCAATATTCTTCACCTATACTGTGTCCACTATATTTTCATCCCACGACTGAAGGCAGATCTCCAAAACTTTGTGGATGGCTGGAACATGCACCCAATAAGAACAGATTGCAACCTGACACCCCAAAAGCTCTGGCACATAGGATATTGGCAACACCAGTGCCAGATATGGAATATTCTTAAGTAGTGTATAGACTTTTAAAGCTTAGGTAAAAGCTGCCAGGAAATGTCTAGTATTTCAACTATTTGACCACCACATCGTGCCACTGGATCATTACATTATGGGGTCACTACAGATACAACAGTTGGATGAGCACAGAAGGTCAAGACTGTGGAGTGGTGGTCCCTGAGATTGCATGCCCCCTATTTGACCAAAATCGTTCTTTGCTTAAACACTCAGTCAATCCAACCCGGGAGTCATCTACATTTGGTCGAGACATCTATTTGCAAGCTCATCAGTTAGTGGAAACCTTTTAATTGTATGTGGATTGTCAATTTAGGCTAGATCCAATTAAACATGGTCCCTTTATTTACATTTTCACTTTTATACCCTAACACAGAAACTACAAGTGCATGTAGTAAGCCAAGTTTGAAATGATTTTGCTGTTACAACCATATAGATGGACATCTTTCTGAAAACTACCCAGTGCAGTGAGAACATGACAGTTTAGGTTGAGTCAACTGGACTCAAGTGGATTGGATAAATTTATTTGCAAAAAGTCATGGAAAATGTATTAATAAAATGCATTTGTACATTTGTTTAATTGCAAAAGTTATGTGAATACATAATAACATTAATGCTTAACTTGCCAGTAGAAGTATTGTGTCCCAGAAAGACAATACTGCATCAGAAATAAAAAATAAAATCTATTCTCTCCTTTGATTTACTACCTGCAGCTGAAAGACTATTTCCTAGTGATAAACACCTGTTCTCTCCCCTGGATTACTACACCGTATGAAATGCAGCTCCAAATTAAATTGAAATATTCATATTTTCTTTAAAATTCTCGTAGTCTCTCAGATGAGAAGTGGGTATAGTGATTGTATTTGCACAATCAGATAACAAATGTTGTGGTCAGAGTTGCATTGCATACATTCATGGTCAAAGTTCACTGTAATTCTGAAACGCTGTTTCTCTGAAAGTAGAAGGTGTCGATGTTTCTGCCCTGTCAGCCACTGCATAAGGGATTCCACTGAGTGAGGCTTCTGATTCACTCCAGAGTCAGTATTCTGTTCACCCTCCAAAGTGTCAAGTAACTACTATCACAAGGAAGACAAACCTTATTAGTTCAAATTTTTTCAAGTTCAAAAGGTTTATTTGTCATTTGCAATAACAAGTTATGGCAATGAAATGCTTGGTTTTCTTACTCCCGACAGTGCAGTTAAAAGTTAAAAAAGTAACAGTATTTATAATATAAAAATAAGAAGAAAACAAACTATCAATAATAACACTATACAAAAAACACGCATTAATAATAATAACTATACAACTGTACAACCGTAATGCAATGTAAAAGTGACAGATGTGCATGATATGATTGGCAGATGAGCATGATATAAAGTGACAGGTGTGCATGGGACTATGGATGGAAGGGAAGAGGGTTTCCTGAATTGAGCAGCCTTACGGCCTTAGGAAAGAAACTGTCCCATAGCCTGTTAGTTTTGGATGGAATACTCCTGTACCTTCTGCCTGACAGCAGCTTGGTAAACAGTCCATGGCATGGATGGCTGGGATCTGTAATGATTCGTTTGCTCCTCCTCCTACACCTCTCTGTGTAGAGATCCTACAGGGATGGCAGGTCAGACCTTGTGATGCGCTCTGCTGTTTTAATCACCCTCTGAAGTGCTTTGCGGTCGAGGGCGGTGCAGCTGCCATACCAGGCGGTGACACAGCCGGAAAGGATACTCTCGATAGTGCATCCGTAGAAGTTGGTGAGTATCCTGGAATCCATGCCAAATCTCCTTAATCGGCGTAGGAAGAAGAGCTGTTTCCTTCACCAAGATGTTAGAGTGATGAGACCAGGTCAAGTCATCGCTGAGGTTGACACCAAGGAACCGGATGTTGTGAACTCTCTCTACTGCAGACCCATTGATGTGTATGGGGGCGTGGTCTCCCCGCCGCTGCTTCCTGTGATCAACAATCATCTTCTTCGTTTTGCTGATATTGAGCTGGAGGTTGTTTTCCTGACACCACGAAGTGGTGTTACCTCGTCTCTATAGGCTGACTCGTCTTTGTCAGAGATCAGGCCTATGATGGTGGTGTCGTCAGCAAACTTAACGATGGTGTTGGAGATGTGGGTTGCCAGGCAGTCGTGGGTGAAGAGAGAGTACAGTAGCGGGCTCAGCACACAGCCCTGGGGGGAGTCAGTGAGGAGGAGGTGGTGTTGCCCATCCGTTATGTTATCTTTGTTCTTCATATTGATTGGGTCTGTGTAGCCACAATTGATGATTGCTTCAGTGTATAGTCAGTTCTGAAGCTTCTTCAATCTGAAAGCATGGCATGTGTTACCACATTATTGTTAATCTGTGTTTCTCAAACCTGTTCCTGGGGACCCACTGTCTTATAGGTTTTCACTTTATCCTTGAGACTAACTTGATTCAGTTTATCAACCTGCAAATAATGTAAATCAATTGTGCTAAAATTAGAGTTGGAGAAAGGATTGAGAAACATCATTCTAACTATGTTCTATAGTCTCACCTGGGAACTGGATATAAACATTTTGCCGCACCAACCTACTATTTTCATCAATGGAGACAACTCCATGTCATGCAGGATGACCTTGCCAACATCCAGATTTTCATTCACCTGATACTGGTAGCACCCGTCTTGGAGGAACCGTGATAAAATTGACTTTCACAAGGTTTGCTAGGGTGCCAGTTTTTTGACGTTTCCAAAGCTTGAGTCCTCTTTCTACAAGGCAGGATCTTGTCACATATATCTCCCAGACCTGGCTTTGGTCCACTTTAGCGGTCAGCCAGTGCAGAATGTCCTCCTCACTGTTTAAAACATTTGTAAATGGTTGTGAATACCTCAACCTTCATCACTGACAACAGACCCTCCCTCCCCATCATTTATCTATCGTGGATACAAGCGCTAAATTTTCCTAAATACATACAATCCCGTTTCCTAAAAAGTTGGGATGCTGTGTAAGAAAACAATATTAGATGGCCATGATCTTCAGGCCATCAGATGGCACTGCATTAAAAAGTGGACATCACTGCATGGGCTCAGGAACCCTTTCGAAAACCATTGACTGTGAACACAGTTTGTAGCTGCATCCACAAATGCAAAACGCTACCATGCAAAGAAGAAACCAAATTTAAACAAGTTCCAGAAACGCCGCCACGCCTCTGGGGCCGAGCTCAAATCAGACGGACTGAGGCAAAGTGGAAAACTGTCCTGTTGTCTGACAAATCAAAATTTGAAATAATTGTTGGGAATCATGAACGCTGCATCTTCCATGCAAAAAAGGAAAGGGACCATCCAGCTTGTTATCAGTGCACAGTTCAAAAACCAACATCTGTGATAGTATGGGGGTGCATTAGTGAATCTTATCTTAAGAAATAATAAAATACAAAGCATAATTATTTGTTATGATCATAGTTTAGAAGTATGGCATGGTAGAAAAACATCTTATGACAGTTGGCGAATAGGCTGTCAGAGTTTACTCTAATACTGTATTTAATAGACAAATGCGTCAGTCGCTTGTTTGTTGCATCAACTCATCAACTCTTCTTCTAATCAGCAAGCCCTAATCGTGGCAAGCCAGACTCCAACCTTTATACTAATAATGTGAATTATTATTTTTAAGTAGGCAAACGGATCCTAAAATCAACTCCTAATAAATTCTTTACAAATACGAATATGATATCGCACCAGTATAAATTATAATTTTGATTGAGCATAAAAATAAAAAGCCAAAATTGCACATGTTCAAATTGCGAATCCAGATTATTAGTAGGGATGTCCCGATCAGGTTTTTTTGCCCTCGAGTCCGAGTCATTTGATTTTGAGTATCTACCAATACCGAGTCCCGATTCGATACTTCTATAATATATAAAAAAAGAATAAAGAAGAGCGAAAAAACAGATCCAGGATGTGATGTTCCTTATTTTTTATTTAATTCACCTTATTTTAACATTCAGAGCTTTCTCGGTGAAACAGTGGCGAGACGGCATTTCAAATCGAGGTTCTACGTGCTCCATAAGCATAAGAAATCCAGGGTTCTCTACAAAGGCGAATGGCAGGTCACTCGTTGCGATCATTTGTGCTATCTTGGCTGTGATCTCCTGCGCCTTCGCGCTGTCACGGGGCATTTTTTCTCTCCTCTTCAAACTCTTCTGCAGCGTGAGCTGACTCGTCTTCGGCTGGGTTGCCTGGGTAAACTAGCTGTATTGTGTCGGGTGTTTGTTTTTGAGGTGCCGTATCAGGTTTGTTGTGTTAAATGTAGCCTTTTCCTTTTCACCTCTTGCAATCCCAAGTTTACATATCTCACAGTTTGCTATGGCAATGTTGTTGTCATCAACTTTATAATACCTCCAGACCGCAGACATACTCGCGCTTTCCGCTTCAAGCTGCTTCCATGGTCTACTTTGCCGGCATTTAACCAATAGCGTCTCTGCAACAAAGTGATGTCATGCCGCACGCGTTGCTGTTTCTGTGTGGAGTCAAAAGGGTCTAACTCTATGCCACCGCATAACTATAGATGTGTTAAAAAATAATGAGAATATATATACATATATATCCGAGTCCTGATCGGGAGGTAACAACCGATTCCGATCGTGTCTGAAACCACGTGATCGGGCCCGATTTCCGATCACGTGATCGGATCTGGATATCCCTAATTATTAGTATAAAGGTTGGAGTCTGGCAAGCGAACGACACAATCTGTCAGTCTACAGTACACAATCTATCTTCAAGTGCTCTCACAACACATCTTCCCCTACCTTTTGCTATTTTAAGACGATAAAGATTTACAATTCAAATGTCCAGCTTTATGTCTCAAATCAGTCAATCAAACTATATAACACATTGTTCTGTTCATGCCTCTCACTCGTCCCAATTTATTAAAAGTGAGTTTTCTTAAAACATCCCAATTCCGTGATGGCTCTATAACGAAATATGCACAACCCAATAAAGCAACAACGTGTGGGTCGGGGAAAGATACTGGCTGCGCTGGTATTCTGAACATCAAATTAACCAGTCAGAAACATGAAGATGCGGCGTAGAGCGCACTGCAAGGTTTGCTGTTAAGGAGAGGAAGAGGATCGATTAAGAAAATGAACCCAGAGCACAATGAGATAGAGACTAGGGATGATTTGGTGCCGAAAATAAATCATCTTCTGTTGTTTGGGAATATTTCAGGTTCCAGAGAGATGTCACAAACTAATGTAGGCCTAATATTAAAAACCAATAAGAGGGTGGTTAGAACAACACACGGCATCACAACAAATCCATGAAAAACACGTGGCAAAGAAGTCTCCCCTGGGGGATGGGGGTTGGGCGGGTGCTAAGCCCCAAAAGTATTGTGATCCTAACAACGCCTCTGGTCAAGGATATCGTTTATAGAAAATAATCAGAGGTTTGACATAGGATTGTTTCTGAACTCTATCATCACCCTTTATGAATGAATGTATAATCAATAGGCACGTGAGAATACAAAGAATCATTATAGTAACAACAGCAATCAATGTATCAGCAATATATAACATGATCATTGACTGTTTAAATTTAATCAAGTAATAAGAAAGAGATCCGCCCAAGAATTAACATAAGGGGAAGCCAGGAAGATTATACAAGATAACACTGTATAAATATGTGTGTCCCGGGTTGGCCAGACAGTTGTTCCTGCAGGTCAACCTCGGCTTTTATGATTACTCATTAAAAGTCTAAATTGAATCCACAAACTCCTGAGTTATTTCATCTTTTGAGTTGTTGCATCCTTTTTGGCAAGAAGATATATTTTTCCATGACACGTTTTTATTTTGTTTCACTAATAATGAATTATTGTGATACCTTTGATGAATTACATAGGAAGCTGGATCATCTTCATGGTTCTATAAAATAATTAGCGTAATTTCTTATTCAGACAGATTATATGTTTCATATCTAATAAAAAAGGAATTTCATGAATAAGATTGCAATACTAAGTTTAGAGATAAAACTGATTTTGTCACACTGCATGTGTTCAACATTGATCAACTTACATTACACTTCATTCTCATTGTTAAGTTAATTCGCATTCAACCGCAGGGAGTACAATGTTCGCAGAGAACATTATGTCAATTTCCATAGGATGTCAGAGCGTTCTGCCAAAGAGTAGAACTAATTAATTTGATCAGGGCCCGGTTTCCCAAAGCACAAATATTATCGTAAGATGCACGTAAGTGCCTCGTTATTTTATCAGTGCGTTTCCCAAGAGCATCGTTACTTAAGAGGCACGTAACATTGCTCGTTAATTAGTGCTCCAGACCACTCGTTAGTCCATCTTAACCGATCTTAACAGGCACTTCATTGTTTTTGTGAAATAGCGCCTTCTTCAACATGAGAGGAGTGATCGCAAACAGTTAATATCAAGGCAACAGAACGAATAAAACTTATCAAAACAGTTTTGATTTAGACACATTTATTTAGACAAATTAGATAAGTGCGTGACTGGATGTAAATGTAACTAAATGCAGTTGGTCAACTGAGGATAAAGAAAAATGTACGTAAAACAAGGAATAGGCTAATGATGTTAAGCCATCATAAGTGCTACGCTATTGGGAAACCGGGCCCAGGTTTATTTTTATTTGAAAACATTTTGCCTTTATGCTACTCTCAAACAATAATCTTTTAATACATTATATTTTTGATTATATGATATCTGTGTGTAATTATATTTATTGTACACATAAATTCAGTTAAAACGTTTTTCTCATGTGACTAGTAGTTAATTTTAATCCTAATGTAGTGTCACACTTTACCTATCAAAGTGTCCCATGTGCTGAAATAAGTTTGATTCCACGTGTTGTTCTAACGACAGCCTTAAGGGTTTTTTAATGTTAGGCCTACATTAGTTTGTGACATCTGGAAATCTTGCATTTCATTTGTAAGTTCATTCAACCAAGGCTCTATCATTCACATGGGTGTTTCACACATTCATCCATTGACCTCATGCATTCAGTCAGGGGTGATTAGCATCTGGGTACCATTAGCGGCTGCCTGAGTACCAACGCTAAGTGCCACGGGCTGTTGGCCGATTAACACTAGAACCTCCAGGCCTTTTTTACCCTCACTATCCGCCAGAGCAGAACGCCATTTGGCATAATTAGCATACCAATCGTCCCAATATAGCCCCAAACGCCCAGGCCTAATGACACTACTGTTGATCAATACTGATCACATGCAGAAGGACAAGATCCTTTTTACCTCTAAACTTAAACACCCCCTTTATGAATGAAATTGTGTTGAGGTGGGGTTTCGGGCAGAAGGGGAGGGGTCAAAAGTTTGAATATGCCATAAATACAGAATTCCCCTCAACCAGTCTTTTAGAGTCTTAAACACTGCACTTTTGGCTACTTTGCACCATGACGATGATTTCGATTGAGTTAAGTGAACAGATTAAGGCTTGGAGGAGGAACGGAAGAACTACTAAAGCCATTTCGAAAATACTGTTAGACATGGGAATTACGGTGGAGGATCCTACTATTCAACAACACTATCATCACACTCCAGTCAAACGCCAAACACGGAAGCCCAGAAAAATGACCAGGTACAGTAGGCTACAGTCCTATGCTACAGTTATAGCCTTATTAATATTAACAAATATCTTTGGAGAAATGTAATGTCTAAACTTTTGGGATTTATGGTACATATTTTTAAATTGCTTTTGTATTCTGTTTTCAGCAACACCATTCAAGCCATTGATTTCCTAATGAGTGAAAATGATGAGCGGTCCACTCAGGAGATTAAGGACCTGCTTTCATCAAGGTATAACATCAACATCGCTGTTATCACAATCAGAAGACAACTGAAGGAACTTGGGTGGAGTTATGGAAAAGCTCGGTAAGAATTTTTTTGTCCCAACTTAAATGTTACTGGGTACTAACTAGTGGTGTAATATTCTATATAATTGTATAGTATTTATTACAAAATGTACAGATCATTAACCATTTGCTTTCTCTGTTTTTACTGCAGTTTGGATCCAATGATTCGTAAAACAAACAAAGAACTTCGTGTGCTTCAGGCCCAGGCATGGATCGGAAGTCATGAGAAATTCAATGATGTCATCTTTACCGACGAAACCACAGTTGCCCTTGAGCAATTTGCGAAAAATTGCTATAGAAAACCTGGTAGAATATCAACCAAGCCGTCTCCCAAGCATCCACTCAAACTCCATGTGTGGGGGGCAATTTCTCGTCAGGGACCAGGCCCATATGTGATTTTCGAAGGTAAGTTTAATTAAGGCTACAGCTAATTAAATGCTAAATTATATATTTTTGCCCACATATTTTTAGACTACAATTTGTCTAAATTAATAATAATTTACAATTGTTGTTACATCCTAATTTAGGTATTTTGGCTCGAGTTTTTTGAAGAAGAAATCATCAAGGGATGTGTTGGACCCTACATCAGTGATGTTTTTCTGGGACAACATCGTTTCAAGGTATAGGCATATAGGCTCCAACACCCATATTATGTCTAGGCCTCTTCATATGTACTATTTTACATTGACTGTTACAGTATGCTAACATATAAGTACGCTAACGTATACATTTTAATATCTTTTCTTCTTCTTCCAATTCAGACAATGACCCAAAACACACTGCTGCACGGAATTGCATCGCAAATGCAGGCATAAACTGTGTTAAGACGCCAGCTGAGTAAGTACTGTAAAATTGTGTACACATTATTCCAACACTATTAAACAACACATGATGCACCCCTCCTACTATAGAAGTACATTATATCTGACTTTCTCTTTTTGTTTCCACTAGGTCGCTGGATTTGAATCCAATAGAAAATGTTTGGAATGAACTAAAAACATTTGTTTGTAAGCGTGCCAAGCCGACAAGCAAAGATGAGCTTGTTATTGCTATCAGAACGTTTTGGCTCGAGAAACTGACGATAAAGGCCTGCAACAAATACATTGACCACATCTACAACGTCTTACCTGTGATCGTGGAGTTGGAGGGAGGGGCAACTAAAATGTAACATTGTAAATTCTACATGTTGATAAAATGTTTGACTGTACATTATTTAATTAAATATCTCAATTTTTAAAAAATATCTCGATTTGAAAAAGAACAGACAAGAATAACATTGGAATGGACATTAAACATAAAATGTACAGACTAGATTGTTAACTATATTACCTTATATATTTCAATGATGGCTTTTATTTTGAAAAAGAAAATCTGAGTTAGCACAGCTAGCATAATATCCTGCTGCTAGAAGAACGGTAATAAAGCCTCGAATGGCCATCACTAACGATAACTGACTCCTTTGTCAAGTGAAAAAATGACAGAATCGTGTAGCCAGCGAAGTGTTTGTCTATCCTGAAAAAATCCTAATATCCACAAGAACGGGGGGCGAACGCCCCTGTTGTTCCGGAGCCGGCGTCTCTAACCACTACACTATTTAACAAGGGTCGGTCGTTCGGTCACTCACTCACTAAGAGACATTCGCTGTTCTAGGCCCGCTCCACTTACGCGGTCTGGCAAAAAAAGGTAAATAGTCTCTAAAGGTTTTCAGTTTGTGAGTTTAGAAGTTTGTATAGACCCAGTGACTTCGCTAGGCCTATTTAATATTAATTAGCCCCCCCTAAATAAATCTATATATTTTCTCTGTGATTTCTTTTTTTCGTCAACCGTTCCATCGCATATTAAACTCCTTCGAAATTGTATAGAATCATGTTCATTTGGCAGCATATTCGATTGAGTTTATGCTTTGAATGTAACTTGCTCATCTGAAGCGAGCTTTCTTCTGTAAATAGTAGCTAACGTCTCCCTACTATTGGCCACCCCCATTTTCTTCCGTTTCTAGTGGTCTGAGAAGTAAATCCTTTCATGTTCAAAATATAAATGTACTGGAAAGCAACGGTATGTTTTGCTAAGCAATATACCCTTTCAGCTAGTCCATCTGCATTTTTTATAGAAATGTATGGAGGTTACAGTCAGGAGGTTTTTTTGAGATTTTAAAAATATCATGTACGGAAATTGTTTTGCAATTCGTGAAATTCGAGACATGTTGCAATTCGTGAAATTCGACTTGCACGACAGACCAGATGTCATTGTAATATCAAAGTGATCAGTCTTTTTTTCTTTACCAGAAGGTAAGAAAGCTAGCTACAACTTTGTAGTTGATACTTTAGAGATGACTATTATCTGTCATTTGTAATACAAAAACATTATCCTCTTGGTTCATTTTCTTAATCGATCCTCTTCCTCTCCCTAACAACAAACCCTACGCCGCACTATTCTTTCACAGTACGCTCTACGCTGCATCTTTGACGTTCCTGACTGGTTAGAATTTGCTGTTCCAAGTGCCTGCACAGCTAATATCGTTTCCCCAACCAGCGCGTGTTGTTACGTTATTGGGTTGTGGCTTTTACTTTTCCATCACGGAATTGGGATATTTTAAGAAAACTCACTTTTAATAAATTGGGACGAGTGAGAGGCGTAATCAGAACAATGTATTGTATAGTTTGATTGACCAATTTGAGACATACAGCTGGACATTTGAATTGCAAACGTAAACCTTTAAACTAATAATGTGAATTATTATTTTAAGTGGGCAAATGGATTCTAAAATCAACTCCTATTAAATTGTTTCAAAATTGCCGATAATAGGGGATTTTACTAGATTAGTTAGCCAAGATGTGTTGTTGAAATCAAATTACTTCACGCTAACAGAAAAATATAAAAATCTGACTAATGTATTTACTATTAGTTTTTAATTATGGTAGAAGCACATACATCTTAAACACATCTCAAAGTAGACCGAAAATTCTGGCCAGATAGTACCGAGGCAGCCGCAAATCACTTATTGGGCGATAACCCCAGATAAAGGATTAGGCTCCCTGTGCTTGAATGCGAATTAACTTAACAATGAGAATGAAGTGTAATGTTGATGACATAGGCCTAGTTGATCACATGCAGCGGGACAAAATTCTTTTCACCCCTAAACTTAGTATTGCAGTATTGTTCATGAAATTCCTTTTTTATTAGGAGAGAAACAAAATATGAAACATAATCTGTCTGAATAGGCCTATATGAAATTTTGCTGATTATTATAAGAATACAACCCAGAGACAGGAGGTCGGTCCCAATTGCAGAGCTTGCAAATGTATTTTTAATCACAGTCAATCCCAGGGCAAACACACAGAGGTCAGGTAAATAGGCAGAGTTCGTTACAAAGGTAATCCAATGGCAAAATCAGGGTGAAGGCACAAAGGGAGCGAGCAGACTGAAGAACGGTTGTAATCCAAACGGGAAACGGTGAACGGGAAGACTACGGCGAAGGTACAGCACGGGATAGGCAAAACTGTACAAGACAAAAGGCAGGCGTAGGTCAGAATGAACTTAAACACAGATTCAGTAATTCAGATACGGCTCAGCAATTTGTACTCGTACAAACAATACCTCACACTGACGTGTGAACAGACCTAGTTTAAATACAGATCGGAAAACGGGACACAGGTGTTCAGTATTCTGGTGCCTCGCGCACTGGGAAGGACGGTGTGTTTGTGTGTACTTGGAGCTTGGGTTTCAGTGGTTGTTTCCTTCTGTTGGAGCTGTCCAGAGCCGTAGTGATCCGTAGACCCTACATTTATTTTATAGAACAAAAATCCAGCTTCCTATGTATTTCATCAAAGGTATCACAGTAATTTATTATTAGTGAAAAAAAATGAAAACGATATCCTTGACTTTTCATAAATCTTTGATATTGGGTTAGCTTTATGCAAATCGATGTATCTGTATGGGACTAGTAATCAAATTTTCTAACGGATTTATCTGTCAAGAATTTAACTATGGTGGATTTTCATTTTACAGATGTTTAGAGCTGTCACGGTGTATAGGAGAAACGAAGCGCAGGGTTTTGTGCTCAGAAGTTAGGTTTATTCCAAACACGTAAGGAAAAGGCTTTATGTGTAAAATAATTGTAAAATACAAGTGCTAACTTCCAATAAAAATCAATAACGCTTACATGCATAAAGGAATCAAGTGGTGATGTCCACATAACAAAACGTGACACGTAACATTGACGAGCACAGAATGAAGTGCAGAGGAGACGTGTATACACACACAGATGGAATAATGGGAACCAGGTGTGATGATGGGGACAATACAATTAACAGACCAGGTGTGCTAATTGGGGCGGTGGCAGCTAGAAGGCCGGTGACATCAACCGTTGGAGTCATGACTGACTAGATGAGGGCGCAGGAGGATCGGAAGACGTGACAGTACCCCCCATCTGACGCACTGCTCCAGCAGCGGAACGCCCCTGGCCCCGGGGATGACCACAGGGGCACGGTGCAGGGCGCCCTGGGTGGCGGAGATGGAAGTCACGCACAAGGGACGGGTCGAGGATTTCCTGAACCGGTACCCAACACCGCTCCTCCGGGCCGTATCCCTCCCAATCCACAAGGTATTGAAGACCCCCAGTGCGGCGTCACAAGTCCAGAATGGAGCGGACAGAGTACGCCAGCCTCCCCCCCCTCCCTCGATGTCCGGGGGGGGGTCTCCTGAACCCTGGTCTCATGGAGAGGGTCTTCTACCACCAGCCTGAGGAGAGACACATGGAATGAGGGATTAATATGGTATGAGACAGGGAGTTGTAATCTGTATGTTACCTCATTCACTCTCCTCAGGACTTTGAACGGCCCCACAAACCACGGACCCAGCTTCTGGCAGGGCAGGCAGAGGGGCAGGTTCCAGGTCGATAGTCAGACCCGATCACCCGGTACGAGGACCAGGGCCTCACTGCAGTGGCGGTCAGCATGTTCCTTCTGACGGCGCACAGTACGCTGAAGACGCACGTGGGTGGAGTTCCACATGTCCTCAGCACGCTGGAACCACTCGTCCACCACAGAGGCTGCGGTCTGACTCGGGTGCCATGGAGCCAGGACTGTCTGATAACCCAACATGCAGATGAAGGGCGTAAGGTTGGTGGAGGAGTGGCGGAGGGAATTTTGTGCGTACACAGCCCATGGCAGGAAGGCTGACCACTCCCCCCGGCCAGCCCCAGCAGTACGACCCCCGGAACCTACCACCTCTCAGTTCACATGCTCCACCTGCCCGTTTGATTCAGGATGGAACCCAGAGGTGAGACTGACCGTGACCCCCAACCGTTCCATAAACGCCTTCCAAACACAGGATGTGAATTGAGGACCGTGGTAAGACACAATGTCCTCTGGAATCCCATAGTGCCAGAAGACATGGGTGTAAAGCTCCTCCGCGGTCTGCAGGGCCATCAGGACACCAGACAGAGGAAGGAGGCGGCAGGCTTTGGAAAACCAATCCACAACAACCATGATGGTGGTGTGACCCTGTGAGAAGGGAAGATCAGTGAGAAAATCAATAGACGTGAGACCATGGCCATTATGGATCTGGTAATGGATGTAATTTACAGTCTGGGAGATGCCTAGGCGTCTTGCTCTGGGCACATACTGAGCAGGAAATGACATAGACCCTTGCGTCCTTAGTCAGGGATGGCCACCAGTACTGGCTGGTGAGACTCTTTATCGTACACACTATCCCTGCATGGCCGGAAGAGAGTGTGGTGTGGGCCCAGTGAAGGAGCCAATCACGCACAATCTCTGCTACGTACTGGAGACCAGCAGGACAGTGCGCGTGAGGAGGCCCAGTGCGCACAGCCAGCTGGATCTCCACATCTAATTCCCACAAGACCGGCGCTATGATACAACCCTCAGGAAGGATAGGTCTGTTATCCGCAGTCCTTTCCTCCGAGTTGTGCATGCTAGAGAGCGCATCAGCCTTTGTTGTCTTACTACCAGGGATGTACGACCACCTGGCCTTGCGAGGGTTCAGCCTGCTCGCTGCCCAGATGTACTCCAAGTTACGGTGGTCAGTCCAAACGAGAAAAGGGTGTTTAGCCCCCTCAAGCCAGTGTCACCATGCTGTCAGAGCTTTAACAACGGCGAGCAGCTCGCAATCCCCAATACTGGTCAGCTGGGTTAAGCTTCTTTGAAAAAAAGGCACAAGGGCGGAGCTTAGGCGATGTACCGGTCCGTTGGTACAGTACGGATCCTACCCCGACCTCAGAAGCGACCATCTCAACTACAAATGGCAAGGCTGGGTCAGGGTGTGCCAGTACTGGAGCCGAGGAGAACAGTGCCTTCAATGCGTTAAAAGCACCATCTGCCTCGGCCGACCAGCAGAGCTTATTAGGCCCACCCTTCAACAGAGAAGTAAGCAGAGCTGCTACCTTGCCAAAGCCCCAAATAAACCTCTGAATAATAGTTGGCAAAGCCCAGGAAGTCCTGTACTGCCATTAACGTGATTGGGGTCGGCCAATTACGCACGACTTCAATGTGCGCTTCCTGCATCTCCTGGAGGAAGGAGACAGTGGTACAGTGGTACCCGAGGTGGTGAAGTGGTACCCGAGGAAGGAGACGGACCAATAGGAAAAAAGGCATGGGACTGTTAGCAACACTGGTAGCACTTTCCACCGTAGTAGCACCAGTGGAAACAACTATGCATCTCCCCTGCATTACCTGGGGTGATGGGTGAGTGCCAGACCTGCCGCCTCCTACTCCTAGAAGGCGTTTCTGACAGGACGCTGCATGGTCCCCAAACCTCCCACAGTAAAGGCAGCGTACCTGTCACCCTCCTGGGCGCCTCTCAGCCTCACGAACACCTGATGCCCCAAACTCCATGGGCACAGGTGATGCCACTGACATAGATGGAATGGGAGGACCACCTCTGGTGCAGCCACGAGCAGCCAGAAGGTTGTCCAGACGGATGGCCATGTCAACGAGACGTTTGAACATCAGGGTGGCATTGTGACAAGCCAGTTCCTTCCTAACCTCCTCCCGTAGGTCGCACCGAAAATTATCTATTAGGGCCCGCTCATTCCACCCAGATCCAGCAGCCAGGGTGCGGAACTCAAGAGTGTACCCCTGGGCCGATCTTGTGCCCTGTCGGAGGTGGTACAGGCATTCACCCGCCTCTCGGCCCTCCGGTGGATGATCAAAGACGGAGCAGAAAAGCTGGGTGAACACCTCATAGTCATCTACCGCAGGGTTGCCCTCTCTCCACACTGTGTTGGCCCACTCCAGCGCCCTGCCCGTCAGGCAGGAAATGAGGGCAGAGACCTTCTCTTGATCCGTTTCCGCTGTCGCTGTGGTGGAAGGCTCAACTGGAGAAGGAATCCCTGGCAACGGGACGCCGCTCCATCGTAGTCTTTAGGCAGGGACAATTGAACGTGGGCCGAGTGCTCCATAACCTCAGGCACATTGATGGAGGTAGACTCATGCTGGGGGCTGGTGTCGGCGTTCGGGGTGTGGTCCCTTTCGAGGCGTTGGATGGCAAACAGGACTTGATGCATTGTGGAGCCGGGACTGTGATGTCCACATAACAAAACAAGCGATATTTAACATTGACAAACACTGAATGTAGGGCAGAGGAGACATATATGCAGATGTTCTCAAAAGCTTGCATACCCTTGGAGAATTGGTAATATATCTACCATTTGTGAAGAAAACATGAGTGAGCAGGAAAAACACGTCTTTTATTTCACATTCAACATTCAACTGTATTCACATTCAACTGTAGGTCATAATAGAATGGCACAATCATAAAACAAAACATGGCAACAAAGAAAAAAATTAACTGACCCCTGTTCAAAATGCCTCCAGCTCATGCAAAGTCTTTGGTCATCTTGCATGAACCGCACGTTTGAGATCTTCCCAGAGTGGCTTGATGATAATAAGGTCAGGAGACTGTGATGGCCACTCCAGAACCTTCACCTTTTTCTGCTGTGACCACAGGAGGGTCAACTTGGCCTTGTGCTTAGGGTCATTGTTATGCTGGAAAGTCCAAGAGCGTCCCATGCGCAGCTTTCATGCAGAAGAATGCAAATCGTCTGCCAGTATTTTTTGATAACATTCATCTTGCCATCAATTTTCACAAGATTCCCTGTGCCTTTAGAGTTCATACACCCCCAAAACATCAGTGAGCCACCACCATGCTTCACAGTGGGGATGGTATCCTGTTCACTATAGGCCTTGTTGACCTCTCTTCAAACATAGCGCTTATGGTTGTGACCATAAAGCTCTATTTTGATTTCGTCACTCCATGTTACAGTGTGACAGAAGCTGTGAGGCGTGTTAAGGTGTTGTCGGGCATATTGTAACCAGGCTTTTTTGTGGCATTGGCGCAGTAAAGGCTTCTTTCTGACAACTTGACCATGCAGCTCATTTTTGTTCAAGTATCGTCGTATTGTTCTCCTTGAAACAACCACACCGTCTTTTTCCAGCCTGTATTTCTCCTGAGGTTGCCTATGGGTTTTTCTTTCTATCCCAATCAATTCTTCTGGCAGTTTTGGCTGAAATCTTTCTTGGTCTACCTGACCTTGGCTTGGTATCAAGAGATCCCCAAATTTTCCACTTCTTAATAAGTGATTGAACAGTACTAACTGGCATTTGCAAGGCTTTGGATATCTTTTTATATCCTTTTCCATCTTTATAAAGTTCCATTACCTTACGCAGGTCTTTTTTTCAGTTCTTTTCTGCTCCCCGTAGCTCAGTATCTAGCCTGCTCAGTGCATCCACGTGAGAGCTAACAAACTCATTGACTATTTATACACAGACACCTTTTTGCATGATCAGTCATATTTTCAAAATCAAGCACCACTGTATCTATTTCAATCACTGGGTGAACTGGCCTCATTGAATGAAATAGCAGTGTTAAATCTGTGTGTTGAAATGTGAACCCTAGCCATTTCTTGATCAATGGATGGTGGTGGATGCTGTGGTTATGATGTGGTTGTGGGGGATCCGCCTGCTGTCCACACTGACTTAACCTTTCCGTTATTAGGGCAAGAAAATCCTGAGCTGGTGCTACAACAGAATCTCCCTTAAGAATAAAATGATATAGCTAGCTATATTAGTTTGATACTTCTCCAACAACTATGGGAAGGCAAGCTTGCCAGGTAGAGATTGCATGTTCAGCATGTGCATGTTCAAGTTGAACAAATACGTGCTACAAAAGCATTTTTAATACTGATGTGAAGTTCATTAGCTAGCTAGTTAGCTAGATTTTTCGTTGAGATCAGCCAGCTAACGTAAGCTGCCAAGCTGCATTAGCTACCTAGCTAACTACCTATGTAGGTAATTAAATACAATATTTTCTTAAGCTAATAGCTAGCTAGCTATGTACAATAAAATGTATGTAAGTTAGCCAGGTATGCAAGGCACATTTGTAAATCTACAACTCACCTACGTTCGATTGTTTTGTGATGCCATCCTGCTAGATAGCTTCTTTAGTGTCTTCTAGACAGTGGATGTCAAACTGGTTCCACGAAGGGCCGAGTTTCTGCAGGTTTATGGTTTTTCCTATAAATTGGTTCCCAGTTCAGACCTAAACAACCAGGTGAGGGTAGAAACTAACCAATTAGCGACCTAATTAATCAATCAAGTACAAGGTGAGACTGAAAACCTGCAGACACTCGGCCCTCCACGGAACCGGTTTGACACCTGTGTTCTAGACCAGAGGTTCCCAAACTAGGGGTCATGACCCCATGTGGGGTCACCTGATATGAAAATGGGTTCGGGGGAGAATGTTTTAAAATCAACTCTGTCTCAAATGAAAAAATAACGATTATATATATTTTTTTCACATGGTTGGGGTCGCGAGAATTTTTAGATATTGAAACGGGGTCGTCGGCCAAAAATGTTAGGGAACCCCTGTTCTAGACGATGGCTAGAATAACCTTTTTTCAGTCTTGAAGCCCGCACACATTGCCACACTGTAACTCTACGTCCAACTGACTAATAGTGTTACCAGATACGCCCTCCTTTACCCCACCCTTCACCCCCACCAAGTTTGCAACATCACAGTCACAAAGCCAGAAAAAATATTGCAAACGTAGATGCCCTCTTTAAAACCCCACCCCCTTAATAGAAGTCTGAATAGCAAAGCCAGAAATAACATGGCAAAGCCAAAAAAAATTATTGCAAAGCTGAAAAGAAAAGTTTGCAAAGTATTAGTATGATTATAGAATTTTGCCCTCCACGTTACAATATATATACATGTACACATTTCATACACATTTTGCATTGTTTATTACGATTTTGTTGTGATTTTATATTTTTATTTTCGATATTCACATATTTTTTTGCAATTCTTGAAATTCCTTTGCAATTCCTTGTGATCCAAAAGTAATCCCATGGATTGGCATACATTTGCACTGGTTAAAGTAGTATCCACTCTCAAATACCAACCATCCATCACACAACCTTCAGGATGGTCTTATTCTGAAGGGGAGACCTAAAAGAGTGTTCCATGATTTCAATGGTCTGATTTGGATGTTCCAACAAATATAGATCTACACTGAACAAAACTATAAACACAACACTTGTTTTTGCTCCCATTCATCATGAGCTGAACTCAAAGATCTAAGACTTTCTCTATGTACACAAAAGGCCTATTTCTCTCAAATATTGTTCACAAATCTGTCTAAATCTGTGTTAGTGAGCACTTCTCCTTTGCCGAGATAACCCTTCCACCTCACAGGTGTGGCACATCAAGATGCTGATCAAACAGCATGAGTATTGCACAGGTGTGCCTTAGGCTGGCCACAATAAAAGGCCACTCGAAAATATGCAGTTTTACTGTATTGGGGGGGTCCGAAAACCAGTCAGTATCTGGTGTGACCACCATTTGCCTCACGCGGTGCAACACATCTCCTTCGCATAGAGTTGATCAGGTTGTTGATTGTGGCCTGTGGAATGTTGGTCCACTCCTCTTCAATGGCTGTGCGAAGTCGCTGGATATTGGCAAGACCTGGAACACGCTGTCGTATACGCCGATCCAGAGCATCCCAAACATGTTCAATGGGTGACATGTCCGGTGAGTACGCTGGCCATGCAAGAACTGGGATGTTTTCAGCTTCCAGGAATTGTGTATAGATCCTTGCAACATGGGGCCGTGCATTATCATGCTGCAACATGAGGTGATGGTCGTGGATGAATGGCACAACAATGGGCCTCAGGATCTCGTCATGGTATCTCTGTGCATTCAAAATGCCATCAATAAAATGCACCTGTGTTCGTTGTCCATAACACACACCTGCCCATACCATAACCCCACCGCCACCATGGGCCACTCGATCCACAACGTTGAAATCAGCAAACCATGGCCTTGTCTGAAAACAATGCATATTTTTTTGGTTATTTTGACCAGATGTTATTTTCTACTAATAAATACTCCAAAAGACAATATTTTTATTTGGAATTTTGGAGTAATGTTGTCAGTAGTTTATAGAATAAAACAAAACTGTTCATTTTACTCAAATACATACCTATGAATAGTAAAACCAGAGAAACTGATAATTTTGCAGTGGTCTCTTATTTTTTTCCAGAGCTGGAACAATGTTTAATTGGTGACAGCGGTGGGATGTAAGTGTTTCGCAAAAAAAAAATATATATATATATATATATAGAAGAATAAACGGACAATAGTTTTAGTATTTGGAATTTTTTTTTGTCAAGTAGGTAGCTAGGCCAGTGTGAGTGATAGCTACCTAGTGGGCACGTACGCCGAAGATTTGAGCTAGGATATATTGGAAATACCAATTGATGTATGTACATATGAAAATAAAAATATATTTACAGATGTCGCTCATCTAATTCCAGCGCCAAGGGGGCGGTCCTTGGCGCTGGATACATGCCTCATTATACAGCAGTACATGTTGCAGTGCCATGCGGCATTGACAAAAACATAAATAAAAAATAAGAACAGCCACCAGGGGCTTTTGTGAGAATGTCGACACCCGCCTGAAACTGCTGTTATTCAAGCCTGTGTCTGTATTTATATGGCCAGAATAAAACACTCAAATCGGAGGAATATTGTCTACTATAATTCTATTAATGGATTCCTTTTTGTTAATTCTAATTATTTTAACTGAAATACAATCATTTGACTAGAATATAGCTGTTGATTAAAATGATTAAGTTAACATTTAGGCTAATTGCATACTTTTACCAAGTGAACATTACTTATTGTGTCATTGATGCTACTTTTCTGCACAAACAGTTCCTGGAGACTGCATGTTTCTATCAATAAAAACTTTTTAAAATAAAAAAATAAGAAATTACTTTTCCCACCAGATATCTTTGATAAAGTAAAAAAAAAAGCAATATAAAAATCCAGATGTTTAATTAATATTTAAAATAATGTACATTCTTAAATGTTTTCTTTTTATAGCCTGGACAATCATCTTTTTGCACAATATTTTGATTCCAAAATCATGTTTTCAATCTGAATAAGGGATTTTGAGGCCAATGTTAGAAACGTGTGAACTACCATGTGAATTACATCCATTTCCACAGGATGTCAGGGTGTTTAAGAGCTCTGCGGAAAGTTATAGGTTACAGCTAATTTACTGAAACTCCTTTGCATCTAAATTTCAGTATGTTTAAATCTAGTTTAGAATAGTTTTGCAATGCCCCATAATGTAGCTTCAGTCGCTTATTTGTCGCATCAACTAATTTGTCTTATCAAATCTGCCAATATGGCTGTTAAAATTCCAGAATTCCAGCCATATAGAAGAGCTACTGGACATGTTTTAAATAGCCCTACTGTATAATAGCCTACAGTTAAACAGCAATAAAACACAAACTCTATGATCCAACAAACATTTTTATTTAAATTGATCAGCAGAATGAACTCTTCACAATCTTTGTGAACAGAGCATATAGGCTACTGTATACCTACTGTAGGGCTGTCGCAATTATTAGCTACATAAGTGCCTGATCGAAATAATTTGAGCCAGATTGCAATTATTTTTATCTTTTTGCACAATATTTTGATTACAAAGTCATGTTTCCAATCTGTCTAAGGGATTCTGAGGTCATGTTAGAAATTCTCAACAAATACCACGCGAATTATGTCAGTTTCCATAGGATGTCTAACCCACGTATGCAAAAGAGAGCGTTTGAGAGGCTCTGCGGAAAGTTATGCAATAGGTTCAGATCATTTACTGAACCTCATTTGCTGGCCTCAGTGGCACCATCACTAGTTTTTTTTTTTTTAAACCAGCCCGGTTATGTCTTGTCTTATGTGTTTTGCCTTCGATATATCCGGAGTGTGCTGCTTTTGATTTTGCGCCAAGCATAGTCACATGACTCAGTAATGTGTTATTGTGAGAGTGTTTTCTTCTGATAGAGAGGGCGGCTCGCTGTTTGCTTGGCAACAGATCATACAGGTCACACAATATTAGGCTATTTAGTATGCTATTAATCTATTTACTTATTGATTTGGCATATTGTATTTCCCACCGGACATTTTGGCAGTTGATATTTTCATCTGCCGGACTACACCAGATACCAGCGAAAAGCTGGCATTTGCCAGCACAATAAATTATCAAATTTATTGTGTTTATCAAGCAACCATACTTTATGCCTACGTAAGCCTATTAATGCGGATATCCATTGATCGTCGCAAATTTTGGTAACCAAATTCTGGTAACCAAACGGCACGATCTTGTCAGTCAACACATTGTCTACAAGCGCTCTTACAACACATTGTGTTCCCCTTTCCCCTTTTTCTATTTTAAGACAATAAACGTTTACAATTCAAATGTCCACTTGTCAGTCTGAAATCGGTCAATCAAACTATACAATGCATTGTTGTGATCACGCCTCTCCACTCGTCCCAATTTATTAAAAGTGAGTGAAAGAGAGTGTTCTTGAAATATCCCAATTCCGTAATGGCTCCATCACTAGCCCAGAATGTTTTGTGATCATAGCAGCGTCTCTAAACATCTCTAAATGGTTTATGAACCGTTTAGAGCTAGCCTCTCGGCCCGCACACAGGCATCACGAGAGTTTGGAGGTTTATGCTGCGGAGATCAACAAGTTGGTTCTTCAGGGTTTTCCGGACGATGGCGACAGAGCACACGGAGGAAAAATGTAGAAGATTCCTGGCTGGTCTGGATCCTGTTTTGAGAGCGGAGTGCCATGAGAAGGGAGTGACAGACCTAAAAGAGGCACTGGTTATTGCAGGATGGTGTGAGAGTCAAGAGAATTGAGATGAAACACATGGCAGAGGAGAATAATATTAATTATATAATAATAATTTACCAATAATATATGTATGCCACAATCATCCAGGGACTGCTCTGTACATTCCATTGAGAAAGAGAGGGGTGACAATGACAAAATGCCTACTTCTTATGTCAGGGGAGAAATTGAGGGGTCAGTGGTATCAATGTTAGTCGACTCAGGGTCCAGTGTCTCGTTGATTAGCGCTGACTTTTGTAGGTTTGTGCCGGCTCTGCGCAGCCGCCCTTTGAATAAAAACTTTGTTTCTGTTCGGGCTGTGAATGGACAGATTCTTGACACATTAGAAACCATCACCTTAACCCTTCGCCTGGGTTCCGGATCATGGCAGCATGTGTTTCATGTACTACGAGAAGCTACACAAGCCGTCCTGCTGGGCTGGGATTATCTTTATAAGAATCACACCCTTCTGGATGTTGGATGGGCCCAGTTGCAACTGTGGGGCGTGAGTGTTCCCCTACTGACTAGTAAGGACATGATCCCCATGTGCTGTAATGTGTCCCTAATTTCTGCAATGACTATACCCCACTTAGTGGGGCGATAGTGTCTGTAAAAATCTGTCCTCCTGGACCCACTGACCTAGAATGTAACAATTTTGTGGGCTATCTAGAACCCAATGTGCACGAGACAGATGGTCTGGTGGTGGGCCACACCCTGACATTTGTAAAGAATGGAATCACAGCTGCCCAGGTGCTTAACCCAACAAGTAATGACTTAACGCTCAAACACAGGATGCACTTAAGTGAGTTTTACCATGTGGAAGAGTAAGAGCTCACACCACTTCTTCAGAAAACGGTAAATGTTGCTGCAGCAATCCCACACACACCTGTGCCCCCTATTTCACTTGAGGACTCTCCTGAAATCGAAATACAAAGAGTAGAACTGTCTAAGCTTTTACAAAAATGTTGTGATGTTTTCAGTGCATCCAAGCAAAATACACGGAAATCTGACCTAGTTAAGCATCACATTCGGTGATCATACCCCAGTCAAACAACGGGTCTATCACTCATCTCCTGAAAAAAGAGTTGAAATTGAGCATCAGGTGGATGGGCTGCTGGCTGATGATCTTATCAAGGAGAGCTGCAGCCTTTGGTGTCAGGTCCTGGCTGGAGTGCCTCTAGGCATCTCTATGCATCCGGGGGCCACAGCCAGGGCCTGACCGTGGTGTGGAAAATTAATTTATTACCAAATCCATATTCATCCATTATTCTGCAAAACAAGTGTAATAAATGAACTGTTTTAGACTAGGCCTGAATTTGTTTTAGACTCATGGTTTCCACTGATAGAAGAAGACCTAGGTCAGCATGCCCTGTTCTTAGAAGTGATTATGGCCACAACCGAGGCACCAGGCTTCAAGCCTATCTTATCTATGGCCCAGCTACTGATGGCTCCAAGGTGAAGTTGCCTGTGTCTCCTCTGTTTCTTCCATTTTACAGGACAGAGACCAAGGGTAGCTCAGATCAGGAGGTCTGTTAACTCTGACCTAGAACTATGGTTGCCATGACAGTGTAGGGTCCTATCTTGTTTTCCTATTAGTATGATGACTTGTTTTTGTACGTATCTTATAGCATAAGAGATAATATTTTTGGGAGCTGACAAGGAGGGGAATAAAGAGGTGAAAGCAATAATATATGATCAGAACAATTGTTATTACACTATTCTGTTGGTCTCTGTACTTATATTCTGTTTTGTATAAGCGATTGTTCCCGTGGATCCACTAAATTAAACTGAAATAATCAACTGTTATATGAAAGACTGTTGAGTTTCTTTTCATAATAAATTGCGAACATTTTTCCATCTTCCACAGTGGGGATGGCTCCAGGCATCTCTGCGCATCTGTTTTCTGTTCTCTCCAGTCAGAGGCAGCTGTACCTTGTTTTCTCTGATTGGGGACCCTATTTATGTTGCTCCTGTTTTTCTTTAGTTTGTCGGTCATTGGTTGCTATGTGCTTCAGTTTTGCGGTTCGACTATCCTTTTGTTGTTTTTGGTTCTGTTGTAAGTCATGAGGAAGAACATTAAAAGGATGTTTCAATTAAAACCTGCGCCTGTGTCCTGCCTCCCTCCTTACTGTGACACTTGGGCCACTCCGGTGGTTTTGGTGAAGAAAGGGGGCAAACAATAGAGATTTTGCATGGATTATCGTCGGTTCACTGCAATTACAATAAAGGTTTCCCACCCTCTTCCCTGGGTGGACGACACTCAAGACACCCTTGCGGGCTACTCCTGGTTCAGCACATTGAATTTTTCTGACGGTTACTGACAAGTGGAGGTGGGAGAATGTGACAGAGAGAAGACTGCCTTTTCCACCACCTGGGGCCTGTACCAGTGGCGGTCTAAATAATGGCGACATCTCCCTTCTCTGAGCAGCCTTTGATCACCACCCCGACATCAGGGAGACAGGGAACGGATCCTCAATCTGCGCCAGGGCACCAGGACCACATCGGACTACGTTGAGGAGTTCCGGACGATGGCTCCCACGTTCAGATGAAATGAACAGGCACTCCTCAGTAGTGAAGGCCTAACGAGGCTTCATTAGCATTATTTAAGCAGCAAGATATTATGCTGGCAGCACTCAGATTTTCTTTATCACAATAAAAGCCATCATTGAAATTTATAAGGCAATATAGTTAACAATCTAGTCTGTAAAAAAGAACAGACACAAACAATATTGGAACGGACATTAAACATAAAATGTACAGACTAGATTGCTACCTATATTGCCTTATATATTTCAATGATGGCTTTTAATTTGAAAAAAAAAATTCTCAGTTAGTGCTGCTAGCATAATATCCTGCTGCTAGAAGAACGGTAATGAAGCCTCGTATGGCCATCACTACTCCTCAGCATATTCTGAGCAGGTCTCCATGAGGAAGTCCATACGGAGCTGGCCTGCCTCTCCCTCCAACAGCTCATGGACATGGAAAACCTTCTGAGGGCACACAAGTGGCCTGCCAAGTGCCCACTGCTACAACCGGCACAAGCTGCAGCTCTTGAGGCCATGGAGATGGGATCCACCCTGGTCCCGGCAGGATCCTCAGACCAGCGGAAACGGAGGCGTCAATGCAGCTACTACAGCTGAGTGGGCCATTTCCCTGCTTACTGCTCTGTCTGCATCGCCCACGAAGGAGGAAAGCCCAATACTCCTGCGACCTCTCAGATGGGCCATGCTAACCCTGTGATCCCTACTGTACCCGTGGCTTACATGTGCTAGTGTCTGTCCAGTTTCTCGACTGTCCTGGTTCTATGGGCCTTAGGGCACTTATAGATTCTGGTGCAGCCGGTAGTTTCATAGACAGGTCACTAGCCATGTGTTTACACATTCTGCTAATCCCTTTACCTACTCCACATCCAGTTACTGCCCTAGATAACTGGCCGCTAGGGTTGGGTATGGTAGAGCTCAGCTGAGAGAGTCGCTTGGACATGCGACGCTTGGACATCGAGGGCCACGGTATCGTACGAAACCATAACAGCGCATCACATAATGAATGAGCGGAAGCTAGATTTGTATGTGCTACAAACAAGAGCGATGCATGACAGCCATACAGGAGAGAACACTGTGGGATTGCTAAAGGAGGCGGTTACTGAATAGAGATTGGAAGCGAAAGATCCCGTCATTGTAACAGACAATGCCTCCAATATGAATGTCGCGGCTGGTCTTGCAGACATGACCCATGTACAATGTTTTGTACACAGCCTGAATCTCGCCTCACAGAAAGCACTGAAATTGCCAACAGTGGTGCAAAAACTCGGCAGGATCAGACGTGTTACAACCTTTTCAGACGCAGCACCATAGCCAGTCACCAGCTAAAAACAAACAAGACCTGCTCCAGCTACCAAAACACATGTTCATCACAAATGTTGTCACAAGGTGGAACAGCTCTTATGACATGATAGAAAGATTGTTAGAACAACAACCAGCCATATTTGCAGCACTCCTTTCAACAGAGGTCAGAGTGAAAATTAAATCTTCACCCTGAGCAAGGCTGACATCGCATGTGCTGAGGAAGTGCTCAAGGCACTCAAGACAATGAAGGATGCCACCTTGGTTATGTCAGAGGAGAGCATGCCCACTCTGTCTATCATTGCACTACTTCATGCCAAGCTTGTCGTGGGCACAGAAGAAAGCCTGAATGACACACAGACAGTTAAGGACATCAAGGCTGCTATAGCAAAATATCTGGGAAAGAGATATGCCAATGAGAGGAAGACACTCTGCATGGCATCAGCTCTTGATCCTAGGTTTAAGGATCTACCGTTTCTGTCTGAAGCAGAGACCAATGAGACCTACTACAAAATGTCTGATGCTGTGGTGTCTGCTACAAAGAAGCAACAGAATGTAAGTAAATACATTAGGCTATTTGTTTTTATTACATGCATTAAAGGCTATAGGTTTGTACATCTGAGTAAATAAATACACATTAAATATATTGATGACATTTAGTTTTAATAGTTGGACTTAGATAATTATGTACAAAAATAGAATTGTGCAATAGGATGAATTTGGGCTCAGATTGTGTTGTGGTAGTTAATTTAAAATAATGTAAAATGAATACTAGTTTCATTTGATGCTTTGATGTTTTTTTCAGCAGCAAGAGGAGGTTGACAGTCCGGTGGAGGAGACTGACCAGTCAGAGGAGGTTGATCACCCACCTAACTACGATGTTGGCCCTGCCGCTGCCCCCCAGCCACCCATAAAGAGATCCAGGAGCTCATGTGCATTGGCTGACTTTCTTGGAGCTATGTTTGCCTCTGCCAAAGACAGTGCTGCACCAAAATCTGCACATGATGCTGCTGTAGCTGAGGTTAAGAGGTTTAGACAGGAAACCCCTTTGTCACTCCCAGAAAATCCTCTATGTTGGTGGAAGGCACACGGACATGAGTACCCCCATCTATCCAGAGTAGCAAAGTGTTTCCTCTGCATTCCTGGCACAAGTGTCTCTGCGGAGAGAATTTTGTACACCAGGTGACATCATAACCGCACAGAGAAGTGTCCTGAAAGCTGGACATGTTGACCAGCTTGTTTTCCTCCTCAAAAACCTGGACATAAAAAAATAAGCACTGGAATGACATGTGGATTCCAAGTTAAAAGGATCTGAGGATGTTCACCATCCATACTTATTTTTTGTTTACATTTGTTTCATGTTTTCTTTAGGAATCCTGCAAGCACTTATTTTTAATTGATATATATGCAGGTAATTCCTTTGTTCAGATAGCACAAGTAATAATGTTATGATTTTGAATCAATGTTACAGGCACTATGCATTTTATTTTATTAACTACTTGAGAAATTTAAAACTGGCATAGCTACTGTACATACTACAATAGAATCTGAACTTTTAAAGCAGGATAAACAAATATATACTGTCTGTATACAATGTAATGTTCTTAATTTGGGCATATGGTGGTTAATTCTTAATACTATGACAGTTTTCCTAAAATTAGATTTTTTTTAAATCGCAATATATAGCGTTGCTTACAGTATCGCAATATATTGAATCGTAACCCCTGTATCGTGATACGTATCGTATCGCCAGATGTGATGGTAATTCCATCGATAGGAACTCTTAATGGAAGTAAGTACAGAGACAAAATTCTCTTGGTATAATTAGCAGTTTATTTGCAAATAGAGAGACGCGTCAAAAGCTTACAAAATACACCTGTGAGGAATCTCTGAGGAAAATACATGAACAGTCAGTATTTATTACAGTTAAAAGGGGTGAGGTAAGATGCTGCACAGCTGTCCTATGTCAAAAATACACATTCCCTTTGTTCTGTCAATACCTAGGTTTTAACCAAGGGGCAGGCTGTCCTCCCCCACATTAAACCAAGGACCTGTGGGTAACCTTTTCAACTCTGAAGAGACACACAGCATCTAGACAGAGACACTGATGGTTTAAACAGACAGATTGATAGAGAACCCAATGATCTACTGATACCATTCAATGATGACCATGAACAAATATCAGATCCCCTTCTCCTACTTTCCTTTTCTTATCTAAACATAGGGACTCAGCACTTTTAACTAGTAACCCAATACACAGCCCTAGCCCCTATGGGAAGCTCAAGCCTCTACCGGTTCCACAGCGACCCTGGTCCCATCTATCAATTGACTTTCTGACAGACCTACCCCAGTTGGAGGCATTCACCACTGGTCGTTGTGGACCGATTCTCCAAGGCTTGCCACTTCCTCCCCTACAGGGCACAGCCCTGCAAACCACGGAGGCCTTGTTCATCATTGTCTTTTGGCATTACGGGGTCCCGAAGGACATTTCTGTCTGTGGTTTCCAGTTCACTTCGAGAGTATGGGAGGCCTTCATGATGCTCCTTGTCAGTCTTAGTCAGTATTACCTCCGGGTACCACCCTCGATCCAACGGTCAGGTGGAATGGGTTAACCTGGTAGTGAGCAGGCTTCTGAGGTGCTACTGTTGGGATTGGCTGGGGGATTGGTCGAAGTTTCTGCCCTGGGTAGACTACACCCATAACTCCCTTCGTCACTCCTCCACTAACCTCACTCCTTTTCCATTGCATTCTAGGTTTCAAGCCAGCCTTGTCACCGTGGCACACGTGCCAAATGGTGGTCCCTGCGGTGGACGAGTGGTTCCGGCATGCTGAGGAGACCTGGAACATGGCTCACCGACGTCTTCAGCGTCGGCACAAAGACAAGGCGGCTCGCCAATGCAGTGAAGCACCAGTCTTCATGCCCAGTGACCAGGTCAGGCTTTCTACCCTGACGTTAATGACGTCGCATACACTCTGCTTCTGCCCCCCAACTACCGCATTTACTCTACTTTTTGTGTCTCTACTCAGGCCAATTGTGGCTGGTCCTCTCCATAAGGCTGGGGTTTGTGACGTCCCTCTGCCCCCCCCCCCATATATCGAGAGGGTCCTAGGGCACTTGTCCACTTCGTCCTGCATTCGAGGCGTTGGGGAGAGCGTCTCCAGTACCTGGTGGAGTGGGCGGGTTACGGTCCCAAGAAGGCGGAGCTGGGTGCCGGTTGAGGACATTCTGGACCCGTCAGGTTGTCCAACGAACAATATTTCTCCCTTTGTGTCCAGTATCGGCTTGCAGCTGCATCTGAGAAGTCAAGCGAGGTGTTTTAGCAATTATAATATGCTTTATAATCCTTAATTCAATGTTGGAGTTTGCAGTCAGGCTATTTCTTACCTTCAAAGTCAGTCCTGCTCCATTCTTCATCAATACATTTTAGACTAATCTGAATTACCACTAATCCCAGCACACCAGTATTATGTGAACTGTTCGACCTGAGATATGCAAGACAAAACATTCCTTTTTCAGTACATCAGTACAGTATTGGAGCCATCTATCGCAGATGATGTACATTTTTAAGCCATGCAGTGAAGCAATAAATGTGAAAATCTTTTTTTGCCATGCCCCTTCTACCCTTAACAAAAAAATGTGTCCATAGATAAATGATAATTAACAAGTTATTATGTGTCTATAGATAAATGATAATTAACTGTACCTTATAACTAGGTACAGTTTTTATTGTACAGTGTTATTCCCACAAAATTATTCCTCCCCCAATGCCCACAGACAACCTAACCCTAATCTTGTTTAATACATTCACATGATAAATGTTTTATTTCACGCAACCACCAAACACATACTGATTTATTTGTTTTGACTACTTTAACATGTATTTTTTTAAATATTATATATAAATTCACATTCACCTTTCATGCGGTCTATACTTTTCATCCTCGCCGGCAGTAGTGTAGATCCCTGACCGCATGCTATGAAAATGGGGTAAATTTTGGCAATTAGCAAATGATAAAAATTCTAATACAATAACAAACTGCACAAATCTAACATAGGTACTGTAGTTAAATGTTCAACTTACCGAAAATATATTTAGTCTTGTTCGACGAAGACCAGGTCCCAGGCCTTCCGTATAGCAAGCTGGAATAAATACAGTCAATAGTCTGGTTAATTTGCTAGGAATACATGTGTATAAATATATATATATATATATATATATATATATATATATATATATATATAATGTTGTACTACGGTTAGTTATCTAGCTACAATGTGCTTAACATTGCGTACTGTATGTAACTACTGTACCTAGGTAGCTAGTTAGCTATAACACAGAAACAACATGCTACCGAACGTACTGCTAGCTAATTTAGTCGACTCTTACCTTGGTTTGTAGTAAAAAAATTACTTGGGCTTCCTTGAACTGTTGTTGCTTGGCGAGTTGAATAAAAATTGCTGGAAGGCATTCTTGACGCTGTACTGAAATGTTAGATTTTGATTAAAAACAAGCACCAGTAAAACATATCTACAATTGCGAAGTGAAACATTCGCGTGAGTTTAAATAATTAGTGGGGTTGTAGTGAATTCCAATCCTCTTAATTTCATTGGTCATTGAAAACCGTCACACCCTCACTCTTGGTTTCTTCGCCAGATTGGGTTATTCAGTTTTCCATCAATACGCCCTCCTTCTGATGTCCTTCTTTTTATGATGTTGTGAATACAAAGTTTTGAATATGTAATTGATGGATGTCCTGGCGTTAGTCAAATAGCCCTTAGAAATCACAATGCAAGCCTGTATAGTAAGACTTGCAGGTAGGGTTGCAAAATTCTTGTAATTAAGGTTGAAAAATGTCCCTGGTTGTCCTAAAATTTCAGTTGGAGAATTTCTGAAAATGGGAAGGAATAAGTTCATATAATTAATCAACCAACATGTTTAAAAATATGAAAAATATGGGAATTGGGAGAAAGCTACCAGAATTTTGCAACCCTATTGTAACAACCATGTATTACTAACAATCAAGGGTGGTAACACTACAATTAACAATACAATTAGTATTGGCAATTCACTGGAAAAGTCAAGGCCTTTTGAAAAATGTTATTGGAGGTAAGAAAAAGGGTGAGTTACACTAGGAATACATTGGTGCGTGGTATCAATATTGCATCAACCGCAGTACTGAAGGATGTTACAACATCCCCAAAAACAAGACCTGAGTTTTCTCTCAGAAGTAGTAGGTAGGTTAGGTCTTGCCATAGCATATAAAGAAACAACTGAAAAGTTGATTATAACTGTCCAAAGAATTGTGTAGCCCTGAAGTCTACATTTTGCTATTTCTAACAAAATGTGATTTTTGTTAGCTATTTCTAACAAAATGTGATGTAACAAGGGCACTTTTGATAAATAGAGAAATGTTTATATACATTTATTTTATTTACAAGTATCTTTTGCAATCATTCAGCCAACTTGTAAGGGCAGTTGAAGACAAATGGTGTACTTGTTTAGTGGAATGATCCATCCATCACATACCTCACAATCAGTCTTGATAGGTGCAAACAGCTCTTCTCTGTTTTTTACAGTGTACTGATTCGAGCTTTGCTACAAATTAATCTAGTCGCCATTCAGACAAATATTAATGTTGAATTTACAAAAGCAAAATACTTGAACTGGTGTTGAATACATTTTAATTTACTGTAGTGTAAGTCAGAATGAATGAAGTTGAGTCCATATCATCCTCAGGAGCTTCCTAGTACCTCCCTGCACCTCCTCTCCAGCACAACAGGAAACACTAACGAGAGACACAGCAAATGAGAGGCTTTGTGCTTTCATCAACTTCCATTAATTAAATCTCCCTTTTTCCACCTTCTTCAGGCACTTTTAGGATCTTTGCAAATAAAACCAAAACATCCTAATTTAAGAAGTCAGTGTTAAAACACAGCCAGATTTATTGAGCACTGCGCTCAGTTGTTGCCTCAATGTCAAAATGTTATTTGATGTCAAAATGTTTCTATAATCCTTCTGAATAATTTTTCTTCCTTCCTCATAGTCAGTTCAGGCAAAAATGATGCGTCATTAGTAAATTACACAGGTGCCAGAATGAGTTTATCATCTTCAGTATGTAAATCTTCATAATAACCTAAGGAGCTGCTAATAAAACTGTCCCCTCCTAAGCCAAATGAGCACACATCACAATGATACAAGATTGTGCGCGCTATACGAAGTGCAAGCACACAGGTGGGCCAGTAGGCAGGCAGGAAGACTTTGTGCTGTGCTGTTGCCCCAAGGCGTAGAACCAGTTTATGCAAACTAATCTTTATGCAACCCTAACAAGTAGAGGTACATAGAGGGAGAGGAGAGGGTTTCTGTTGTTCTTGATGTTGTTAAGTTGGAAGTTGCATATTCTAATCTTTTAAATTTTAACTGGATTCTTTCCCATGAACTATTTAGTCTTGAGAACTAAAATACATTCAGATGAAGTGGACTATCCAGAACTTTTGGATGTAGTGAAAAAGCAGAGTTCAAATGCATGGTTAAAGGCAAAAGGCATTAGCATTTGGAAGCTATGAACGTTTTAGGCAGTGCCATCATAAATGACAGCCCGAGAAAGCAAGCTTCCACAATATAGGCTATCCGACTATCCCGTACCCTCTGACAGGCATGATGGAATGATTATTTACACCTTACTCCAAGTATCTAGTTGAAATGCATTTGGGTTGTTTCTACTTTGGGCATGACATTAACACATTGGCATTGGTCTGTAAAAAAAAAAAGTTCCGGTTAGCAGGAGATCTACAAAGCAAATTCAGATGGGTAGGTCCAACACTGACTGAACAATTTTGGTTTGATATAGAACCCATGTCCTACAGTAGAGCTCAAAGCAGTTTTACCTGAAACCAAAAATAATTCTCACTGGAACAAAAGAAATTGTTCCCAACAGAGACAGCTGGAGAACCCTCATAGAGAAACATTCATATCAGGCATAGATGCTGTTGTCATGTCTTTCTACCTCATTTGGAGTATGGACACCTGTTTGTTGTTATTGGCCTCACGTGTGTTCCTTTTAACATTGTCCCAATTTCAGTTCCTCCTTCCCTAGTGTATCTTGTCAGTCATTGTTTGAATCCTGTTCCTTTGTAACCTTGTTCTTAGTGTGTTTTACCTTTGTTACGTCTTTATTTTTTTAAAGAAAGTCCTCCGTTCTCCCTGCGCCGGTGTCCTGCATTCTTCAAGCAATGTTAGAGAATGACCAACCAAAATAAAAGACACTGCTGCTGAACGGAGGACTCTGGAGTGAGGGCAAGTGACTGTTTGATGGTTAGCTCCCCCTAAATATTTTTTTGTGAGGGGGGCTATGGCAGTGGGTGTAGCGACCGGGTTTGTCGGTCACGGGGCATTAAGATGCAACGGCTTTTTCTGGCTCAGATGCAGGCCTCCCGTGAAGGCGAATCCTGTTGTACAGGCAAAGGCGCTATGCCTCAGAATATGCGGTAGGTGGACACCAGGGAATAGGTTTGCTGGCAGTAGTGGGTGCCCGTGGCTTGTGGATGCAACGCCTTTCCGGCTCTAGTGTGGGACCCCCGCAAAGGCACATCAGGGAGTACGGAGAAGACTATCGGCCCCAGCAGTTGTTCAAAACAAAGGGAACCATATGTCATGTGGGAAAAGAGCTTTTTAAAAGCACTACGTGTGGCAAAAAGCTAACACTGCCCAAGCACCAACACAAACCATCTGTAAAATAAACTATGTTTTTATTTTATTTATCATTTATTTCAACATGGAATAAATAAATAAATGATTGGCAGCATTAAGCTGTGGGGATGCTTCTCATCAGCAGCGACTGGGCATCTTGTTAAAAATGAAGGAACAATGGATGGGGCAAAATACAAGGAAGTACAGCAAGAGAATATGCTTTTGTCCAAAATAAAAGACTGAAGCTTGGGTGGAAATTCACCTTTCAGCAAGAGATTGGCCCTCATTCCTGAAACATGTGTACGGTCAAGTTTGATCTTATAATGACTGTACAATAATTTCACCGACAGAGCTTGTATATATTATTATTAGCTTCTTCGTATCCTTATGATCAAACTCATGTCTGGTCGGAGACCATGTAAATTAATGTCAAAAAATTACATAATGCTTAACACTAGGACCGCAAAATACCTATGGGAATTAGCGTTTGAGTTTGTAATTAAAATAAAACTGTCACTCCCTCCTCCTTCCATTGAAAGCCACTCCCTCCTCCTTCCATTACTTTACCTAAATGGGCGTATATTTCATTGTTCCGTTGTCAGAATTCTAAATTCACCAGCAGTAAACTATTTAGAAACTATTTACCTGTTATTTTTTACCCTATTTTCAGACTTAACCTTTTCACCAGTGAGTTTCAAATATCACTTAACGGCCCCCCAGCGTGAATTTTTTTGCGCAGGATTTCAGTACTCACTCAGAGTTCCAGAATGTGATTATGACGTCACCAGAGGTGTTGCTAGGATCACAATACATTCGGGGCTTAGCCCCCCCCACATCCGGGACAGTAGCCTACAGAGTAGCCTACAGGGTTTTGAATGTACATGATGAAAATGAGCCCCAAACGCCCAGGCCTAACGACACCACTGGACGTCACAATACATTTCATCCGCAGCTTCTCAAAAACACCACACTGCTTGCTAGTTATGCATCTTATTTTGTTTTCAATTATTGTAGCAAACTACTACCGGTAGTAATACTGTTAAAAATGCATATTAAATAATTATTGACCGACCGTAAAAATGCTGTTCATTTTCTAAAGATTGCGGCGCAAAAGATGTGGCGCTTCACTTGTATCAATAAAACATATGCTAACTATCAGGCAATAGGTGGTGTGTAAATCATTTATTTACGTAATTATTTAGAAGCTCTCAAAAGTTTATGACAAATTATGATTTCCGATTCTTGCATAATTAGTAATGGACAAATACGATCAGTGAAAAAATAGCTAAGGAACACTACATACATTGCATTGCAAGCTTCTCTCATTGACTCGAATTCAAACAGCTGCAAATACAGGTTGATGTTACTGTAGCTAGCAAACGTCAGCTAACCGCTAGCTAACAAAGTGTGACCTGTAATTCAATGCAGCGAAAATGAAGATTGATGACGGTTATAAATGTGTCTTATTGTATTGAGCGGTAGAAGTAAAGAAATGTCTAACATATCCTTTGTTTGCTAGTTACTGAGTCAGTCACCAACGACAGATTCCCACACACGCACTGTAGTTATGTAGTACCTGCATGATGGGCTGCTGAGGACTGGATCAAACCATTGCGAGGCAAAGGGCGGAAACTTAAAAATGCACTATTAAGTGTCTATAATCAGTACAAGTGCTTTCATTGCATGTTATACATATTATTGAAATTACATAGTTTACAGTGATATATTGGGGAGGGACAAATCATAGTTTTCCCAGGATGGCAAATCTGTCCAAAAGACGGGCAAATGTAAATGACCATCTGGTCTCAGAGTTACTCATCACCTTTCTTTATCTTAGGTTGATAAACAAACCTAGCAGTGCCCACAAATGGGTAACATAACTTCTAGAAAGTTTTTACACAATGATTTTGACCAGTTGTCAGCTCTTCCAGGCAATGGTAAGATGCTCTAGACGCTAATATCATTCATTTTTGTGTCAGACGGATTATGTGTTTTTTAGAAAAATATGACTGCTAGTGTTGGCTGCCTGTTGGTATGTAAGTAACCCTTCTTGTCATGATTTGAATGCTTGCTACCTCGTTAATATCATAGTGTAAGTCTTCAAACAATTACAATGAGGAAACAAATTTATAAACATGGTTTGAGCTAAATGTGAGTAAATAAAAGCGCGGTCTGACCAATGATTGTTGCGTCACTCGTACCTAGACGTTCTAATGGTGCGTTCCAACAATACGTTCTAATCACACCGCTGTGATCGTATGCTTCAGGGACCACTCTAGCCTGATCCCACTGGTGTGATCGTACGCGTCAAATGGTTAATTGTCCAACAGCCCATGGATCTTTTCGTTGGTACCCAGGCAGCCCGCTAATGGTACTCAAATGGCGCTAATCACCCCTCACTGAATGCATGACACCAGTGGATGAATATGAGATACTCCCAGGTGAATGAGTCTTGGTTGAATTTGAATGAACTTACAAATAAAATACAAGATTTCCATGGCCATTCAACAATTTAATTTGGCTATTATTGAAGCATAACACAATCGATATAGGCTACTTGACAATTCAACATATGTATCACACGTTACCATTTTTCAATTGGAGATTCAACTTGTTGCAATGAAGTGTAATGATGAAGAATGATGATGAGGGTAGAAATTGTATATAATCTGAACTCAGTGAGCAAGTCAGACAACTGAGACATAATTTACAGCGTTTAGTTCACAATGGCAAACAGAACCTGACAATTCAACGCCCTGACAGCATTACAGGTGCTGCAAAATTTAGACGAGATGGAGTCAGATAGAAATAGATCCCGAAATCGACATCTCGGATTTTGGGTCTTCATCTGCTAATGAGCCGCCACCTAATGCCTGAGCATCCTCGCAAAAAAAGGAAACAAACCAACAGCACCTGCAAATGCCACTGCAAGACACTACTGTAAATTAACCTTTGATCATCCTTTTACTCTGCTAATCGAATTTACAAATAAAATTCATTGAATACTACACTGCAATGTTTTTACTTGGAGAGGCTACATATCCTTGGATCTATCAATTTTATTTCCACGAATAGGCTGTAGCTTATGTATTATTCGTTATTTGAAATTCTTGGTGTTTATCAAGCAACCATGCTTTAGGCCTATGTACAGCTATTCATGCAGATATCTTTTGATCATTGAAAACTGGTCGATAATGCCTGTTATTTTATCTTGATCATCATCAAAATGAGATCAAAATGAAAACTAAATTGTAATGGATTCATTTTGAATAATTTAAGTGTTGTGTAATTTTCATTTTGTACATTTGGAGGGCCTAATAAACGAATGGAAATACTATAGCTGGTGTTCTTAGAAATAATTGTTCTATGTATTCTTTTTTTAGTCGTTTTTTTTTCATATGATAAGACCTTCAATACAAACACATTCTTGTATTTTTTCAAATTCATTAACCATTTAAAACAAACAAATTCTGTAATTCATAATTTTTTAGACTATTCTATGTAGTTTGATGAACTGATGCTATGGCTGGAAGGTGATGCTGCGGAGGAGAATGTGTATGCTAATGATGAGAAACAGCATTCTGCTCTGGCTGATATTGTTTCTCTGAAAGGCATGGCAGTTCTAACGTTAATTCACAATAAGACCATCATTATCACAAAAACCAGCCTCATAACAGCCTTAGTAACAACAACTACAATTATAATAATAATATTAGATAATATAAAATAAGATTTCAAGAAATAGAGGTACATCTCAAAAAATAAGAATGTTGTGGAAAAGTTCTTTTTTTTCTGTAATTGAAATCAAAAAGTGACACCTTCATATATTCTAGATTCATTACACATAAAGTGAAACATCTCAAGCCTTTTTTGTTTCAATCTTAATTATTGCTTACAGCTCATGGAAATAAAAAATCCAGTATCTCAAAATATTAGTAGAAAAAAGTTACAATACACAAATGTCAACCTGAGAAGTGCTCTAATCAGCTAATTAACTCCCTGAACCTTCAGTACACACAACCACAATCATGGGGAAGACTGCTGACTTGATAGTTGTTCAGAAGACACTGATTGACACCCTGCGCTAGGAGGGTAAGCCACAGAAAGTCATAGCTGAAAGGTCATTGCTGAAAGGGCTACTGTATCAAAGCATATTCATGGAAAGTTGAATGAAAGGGAAAAGTGTGGTAGGAAAAGGTGCACAAGCAACAGGGATGACCGCAGCCTTGAGAGGATAGTCAAGCAAAGCCGATTCAAGAACTTGCGGAGCTTCACAATGAGTGGACTGAGGATGGAGTCAGTGCATCAAGAGCCACCATGCACAGATGTGTCCAGGAAATGGGCTACAATTGTCGCAATCCTAGTCAAGCCACACCTGAACCAAAGACAACGTCAGAAGCGCCTGACCTGGGCGAAGGAGAAAAAGAACTGGACCCTTGCTCAGTGGCCCAAAGTCCTCACTTCAGATGAAAGTAAATTTTGCTTTTCCTTTGGAAATCAAGGTCCCAGAGTCTGGAGGAAGAGTGGAGAGGCAGAGAATCCAAGTTGCTTGAAGTCCAGTGTGAAGTTTCCGCAATCAGTGATGGTTTGGGGTGCCATGTAATCTGCTGGTGTTGGTCCACTGTGTTTTATCAAGTCCAGAGTCTTCTACCAGGAGATTTTAGAGCACTTCATGCTTACATCTACTGATAAGCTTTATGGTAATGCTGATTTCCTTTTCCAGCAGGACTTGGCACCTGCCCACAGTGCCAAAACAACTGGTAACTGGTTTGCTGCCCATGGTATTACTGTGCTTGATTGGCCAGCCAACTCGCCTGACCTGACCTGATCTATGGGGTATTGTCAAGAGGAAAATGAGATACACCAGACCCAACAACACAGACCAGCTGAAGGCCGCTATCAAAGCAACCTGGGCTTCCATAACACCTCAGCAGTGCCACAGGCTGATTGCCTCCATGCCACACCGCACCATGCAGTAATTTGTGCAAAACGAGCCCCGACCAAGTATTGAGTGCATAAATTAACATACTTTGCAGGTGTTTTGAGTTAATTAGCTGATTAGCGCTCTTCTCAGGTTGACATTTCTGTATTATAAATGTTTTATTCAAAATTTTTTAGATACTGGATTTTTTATTTCCTTGAGCTGTAAGCCGTAATCATCAAGACTGAAACAAAAAAAGCTTGAAATGTTTCACTTTGTGTAATGAATCTAGAATATATGAAGGTGTCACTTTTTGATTTGAATTATGGGAAAAAATGAACTTTTCCACGATATTAAAATTTTTTGAGATGCAACTGTATAGCACATCCAAACATACAAAAATGTTGAATAATGTATCACTACCATATTATTGTATGATTTATTCTTTTCACTTTATGCTGCATTTTGTTTCTGTTGTTCATGCGTTTGTAAGGTTTGAATTGTCTTTGTGTATGTAATGCGCTAGACAAATAAACTTGCTTTGCCTAAGTCACTCATGCATGGGGACGCAAGAGTTTTCCTTGACCACGTGATTTTTCATGGAATGAATGGCTAATGAACAGTTTTTTTCATGGAATGAATTAGAAGAATGGCTAATAAGCAGTTTTAGGCAATAATTTATGCTGAAAGCTTTCAATTAATAGGTTGAGAATCACCACACCCTCATAGGTTATGGGTGTGCGATATGTAAATGAGGAAAGGTGCAGCACGTTCTCGCATCCACAGCTTTATCCAATTTATCAAACTGCGATGACATCTATGCTCATTTGAAAGAGGTGCAACAGTTTCATAACTCACACTTGGAAATGATCGCACGTCTCTCCCTATGCTTGAATCTGAGACCTTTTCTGAGAAGTTTATGAATGAGGGCCAATGATCCCAAGCACAAGTCTAAAGCAACATTGGATTGACTCCAGAACAGAAAGGTAAATGACCTACAGTTGCCTTAAGTCAAGTGCAATTTGAAAATTCCATCATCAAATCTGCCAAGAAGAATGGACCAAAATCAATTGTTATTGCGGTGAAAGGTGGCTCTACCTTACAGATGACATTCAATGTCACCTTACAATAATTCAGTGTTTCAAAGAATCAGATTGGTCGAAGGTGTAAATACTTTTGCAGGGCATGGTACTTCACCCAAACAGATGACTTATTCACATGGCTCTTGTCAGTAGCTCTTATTTATGGATAAAGTACAGTGCATAGAGAATAGTGTTTCTATACAGCCCAATACTGTATTAGATGTTTTTCCACATACGTTAGTAACCTATAAATGGGGGACTAGATACAACCCCATTTCCCAAAAAGTTGGGACAATGCGTGAAATGCAAATAAAAACAATGCAATGATGCGCAAATCATATATCCCTATATGTTATTTAAAATCTTACAAAGACTACATATCAAATGTTGAAACTGAGAAATTTGATTGTTTTTGTAAAAATACATGCCCGTTTTGAATTTGATGCCAGCAACCATGTTTCAAAAATGTTGGGACAGGGGCATGTTAACCACTCTGCAAGCGTTTGGGAACTGAGGAGACCAATTGCTGTAGTTTTGAAAGTGAAATGTATTCCCATTCTTGCTTGGTATAGGATTTCAGCTGCTCAACAGTTTTGGTCTCCTTTGTCATATTCTTCATTTCATAATGTGCCAAATGTTTTCAATGGGTGACAAGTCTGGACTGCAGGCAGGCAGTTCAGACTGCACCTGGACTCTTTTACTAGCAAGCAAGCAAGCAAGTTTATTTATATAGCACAATTCATACATCGAAGCAATTCAATGTGCTTTAGAATGAAAAATAAAATAAAAAATATATGGAAAAATACAATAACATAAAAACAAATACTCAAATAAATACTCAAATACTCAAACAAATACTACGGAGCCATGCTGCTCTAATACGTGCAGAATGTGGTTTGGCATTGTGTTAAAATAAGCAACGCCTTCCCTGAAAAAGACATCTTCTAGATGGCAGCCATTGTTGCTCCAAAACCTGTATATATTGATGTACAAGTCACCCATGCCATGTGCACTAAAGCACCCCCATACCATCATGGATGCTGACTTTTGAACTGTGCACTGATAACAATCTGGATGGTCCCTCTCCTCTTTAACCCGAAGGATGCGGTATCCATGAATCGCAAAAATAATTTCAAATTTTGATTTGTCAGACCACAGGACAGTTTTCCACTTCACCTCAGTCCATCTTAAATTAGATCAAGCCCAGAGGACGCAGCGGCTTTTCTGGATCTTGTTTATATATGGTTTCTTTGCATGGTAGACTTTTAACTTGCATTTGTGGATGTAGCAACGTACTGTATTCATAGACAATGTTTTTCGGAAGTGTTGTACAGAATCATGTCTGTTTTTAGCTAATGATATTTAGTTAACGATATTGTGTACCGTAGATGATGACATCCCCAAAGTCTTTGCAATTTTACATTGTGATATGTTATTCTTGAGTCTTTCACAGAGTGGTGAACCCCTCGCCATCCTCACTTCTGACAGATCCATCCTCTCTGGAATGATATTTTAATATTTTAATACCCAATCATGTTACTGACCTGTTGCCAATTGACCTATTTAGTTGTGTGATATTCCACCAGGTTCATTTTTTTATAATTATACAATGTTTCCTGTCTTTTGGGGCCTCTCTCCCAGCTTTTTTGAAATGTGTTGCTGGCATCAAATTCAAAAAACATCAAAAGTGAACATATATTTATATTTTAAGAAATAATAAAAATTCTCAGTTTCAACATTTGATGTGTTGTCTTGTTACTTTTTTCTATTGAATATAGGGTTTAAATGATTTGCACATCATTCCATTCTGTTTTTTCTTACATTTTACACAGCATCCCAACTTGGAAATGGGGTTGTACATTAAGTACTTTTGTTTCTAAAGGCTAAAACACATATTAAAATATGTTCTAATAAAACCTGATTGGGTACTGTCCCCTAATACATCCAACATTTTAGAGTTCAGAGCAAAATGAATACAGAGAGCAGTGTATTTTACCCTTCATAGCTAACAAGGGCAGCATGGACAACCTTGGAAAGGCTGTCCCTTACACCAGTATGTATGTCTCCTGTCATGTTAAAATGCAAATGAAGGTCTCTTCCTTGCTTTTGCACACACCTCACTTACCCTGAGCTGTTGTAAATGTTCGGACTGCCACTACTCGTGTTTATATTCATAGATAACACATCAAGTGGGATATCAATGTATTAAGTGATGAAAGAAGATTATGAACATTGATAGAAGACACTTATGTCACTAAGTAAATAACGAAGTGGTAGCTAGCTAGGGGTATCGGTAATTGATATGCAGTTGTCATAGTTTTCTTTAGGGGTGCAGTATAAACCAAAATTGTGACCTACAGAACTCCTGCCCTAGTGTTTCTTGTCTGTCATTGTTTCATGTGACATTTGTTTTTCATGTCCTTGGATGTTCTCAGATTTACTTGGATTAAACAAACAATATTTGAACACCTCTGCGTCTGTGTCCTGCAACCCTCCACGAAACGTTACAATAATCACAAAACTATGTTTAAAAAATAGTTGAATGGCATAACCTTTTTATTTACGTGGACCTTAAATGTTGCGTGTAAAATAAGTCAGATATATTGTTAGCATCCCATGGTGTTTTTTTATGTTATTAATAATATTTAGTTGACATTGTTATGTCAATTTGTGATTCAGGATGAAAATTTTATGTTGACTAACTCAGTAATACAAAGAAAATATTCAAGAAAATATTAATATGCTTTAAGCTGGACAGCATTTATTTTAGTCAGAAGGTATCAATAATGTTGCCTTTTCTAAACAAGAGCTTATAGCAAATAAACAACTAAATACATGTTTTTAAATGTGATTTTTATTTTTATTAATGAATTAATAACAATAATGGATTCAACTTTTAATCACCCATTTATTAACATCAACTCCTAACAAACAAACGTGCTACTTTAGAACCAACAAGGGCATCTAGGCTTGATAGCTGTTGTATATGACAGTTTACCACGAGTATGACATTGCATCAATTTTTGCTACTCTTACTGGAATGGTAACCAGTTTATAATCGCAATAAGTTATTTTTGGGGATTGTCGTATCTTGCCAATATACCAAGGCTAAGCACTCTGTCCAGGCACTCCACGATGCGTTGTGGCTAAGACCAGCGCTTACCTGTGGTATATAGTCCATATACACACCTCCCCGTGCCTTATTGCTTAAATATATTTCTGTATGTATTTTTGCCAATCAAAGATGGCCATTTCTTATAAACCACTTCCCAAAGTCAGTGTGTACTTTGGTGCCAGATGACTCTGCCAGAGGCTGAGCAAGCACTTACTTACCATTCCAAGCACTTACCCCAGTCCTTCCTGATGTCAAGCTGTGATTCAGCCACTACCAATCTTTAAAATAAATATGGCAGCTAATGTCTTGTAAATAAGTACTCAGTAATGTGTTGTTTTGGATTTGTCCCAAACTTAAGGATTTACGTTTAGTCCAAAATATGCATTCCTAAGGCTTCAGAAGAAAGACTATCACAGATTTTTCTGGTTGTTCTAACAAATGATCCACAACTTAATTTGATCTCACTCTAAATATCTGTTTATTTTGTGTTACCTAACAACCATTCACTGCCCTTCTTTATGACACAAGTTGCCTAGTTCTGAGTAGTTTGACAAGACAATATAGGACAATATCCCATGTAGCTCAATATCATGGGACAATATCCCATGTAGCTCAGTTGGTTTACCAATACACAATGCCAGGGTTGTGGTTTAATTCCCATCGGTGGCAATACTGAAAATTCCAGCACCAATATTATGTAGACATAACATAATATTGGTGCTGTAGCCTAAATGCCTATACCTTGAAAGAAACGATGTCCCAGAAAAACATGATGTAGGGTCCTTAAAAGCCCTTCCTCTCCGGTGCTCCGCCTCGCCGGTGTACTAACCACCAGCTGGAGATTGGTGGCAGCTGCTCATCCCGAAAATGCATCCGTTTCCAATTATCATATAGCTGTGTATATCTGTGTTGCTTTTTTCCTGCACCTCACAGATTATTGTTTGCACTTGCTACCGTGAAGTGCTGTCCGTTTTTTCAGTCTATAAAAGACCAAACGTTATATTGCTGTTGTCTCTTTTGTTTTCCTTTCTTTTGCCTCACTTTACGCAGTCGCTACCCTCGCACCTTCACAGGTCCAACACATCCCTTGATTTCTTCTTCAAAAAACTCTAGAGCCATAATACCTAAATTAGGAGGTAACAACAAATTATTATTATTGATTTAGACAAATTGCAGTCCAAAAATGCAGGCAAAAAATATATATTTAAATATATTAAATACTTTTGCATTTAATTAGCTGTAGCCTTAATTAAACTTACATTTGAAAATCACATACGGGCCTGGTCCCTGACGAGAAATTGCACCTCACACATGGAGTTTGAGTGGATGCTTGGGAGAGGGCTTGGGTGATCTACTACTAGGTTTTCTGTAGCAGTTTTTTGCAAATTGCTCAAGGGCAACTGTGGTTTCGTCAGTAAAGATGACATTGCATTTCTCATGACTTTCGATCCATGCCTGGGCCTGCAGCACACAATGTTCTTTGTTTGTGTTATGAATCATTGGATCCAAACTGCAGTAAGAACAGAGAACACAAATGGTTAATGTTCTGTACATTTTTGTAATAAATACTACACAATTATATTGAATATTACATCAGTAGTTAGTACCCAGTAACTTTTAAGCCATGACAAAAAACTTCTTGACAACCTTTTCTGTAACTCCTTCAATTGTCTTCTGATTGTGATAACAGCAAAGTTAATGTTATACCTTGATCTTCTGTGTGGATCGCTCATCATTTTCACTCATTAGGAAATCAATGGCTTGAATGGTCTTACTAGAAACAGAATACAAAAGCAATGTAAAATTAAAGCTGCAAGCAGCATTTACTGTAGCAGGTTTCAGCATTGAAGCTACTACTAGGCAGATTGCACATTCTTTTCAACTTATATCCATTGTTGCAAGCAATACAACATCTATGTTTTTTCCCTTTCCTATAGTGCACCCATGTGTTACGAACACTGTGGCTCTTGCAGTCTAGGGTGGATGGTACAGAGACCCGTAACATAAAACTCATGCAAATCAGTCTAGTGTAAATGGATAGTGAAAACAAACGACACAGAACCAAAGCTACCATCAAACATAAAACATTTATTATAAACACACGGTAAAGGGGGAAGGGAAAAGGGGCTGAGCTGAACCCAAGAAATGAATTAATATAGTCAAAACACCCCTAAACTGAACTTGCCTGCCTCAAGAACCACTTAGCTGACTACTAACCAATACAAAAATACAGTGGGTGGTCCACTCAGTTCTAACTAGTGTTTTTAGACAAAGTTTTCCTACGGGTTGCGTATGCCCAAGGGCGACTTGCTAAAAAAAAACTTTTCCCAGGGACACAGGGATAAACAAAAACACAGGTCGAGCAAGGACTAAACAGCACACAGCAAACAATTGACTAGAAAACACCTAACAAAACACCACAGGACAAAGTGAGATGTATGTGCTAAACTAAATGATATATGTATGAACAAAGTGTCTGTCTATCAAAAAAGGTATGTATCTCAAGAGTGTCTACGTCCATGTGGGGTAAATCAAAAGAGTCTCTCTGAGAGAACCAACTGACTGGGTTTTTAAACCAGGGATGTGTGATGCGATTGGGTAATGTAAAAAGGAACAGGTGGTGCAATTAGGAGGGGTGTCCACCGATTGGTCCACCTTAGCAGTCAGGCGATGCACTCATGACTGCCAGGTGGGAAACACCAACGAGCACAATCAGGAACATAAGAGACACCTGGGGAAACGGCAGGAGGGGAAAAACACAAACGCACATACCGGGTACCTGCATGCATAACACCATGTGGCCAACTTGAAACATCATTCACACAAAGTCAAATCACAACCCTAATGTGTACCAAATGTAATCTCACTGAGTGAAAAAGAACAAAAGTTATTGTGTAATTGCTATTATGCCCCCACTGTTTGGCCAAAATGAATTTGCTTGCATGTTACATTGCAATAGTTTTCAGGACATTTACCTCAATTGGTATTTTAATAAAATTTTCTGCATCAGATAAATATGGATACTTCATAAGTCTGACACTATCAGAGCAGTACAACACCTTAAGCACCAAACAATGTAAATAGATAGTTGTTTGAATTTTTCAGAATGTAATAAATGTAGCCTAATTAAATGGTTAATTTAACTGAATATGCAAGTTAATCAGTCTTCCCCAGCGCAGAGCATATTAATGAATTCATGTGATGTGTTCAGAACCGATAATCATTATAATTTTCAAAGGTATGTTTACTTAAGCATGTGTGTTGACATCAATGATTGAGCAAACTATCTTAGAATTGTTGAATTTTTTGATGATCAAAGACAATTTTGATGATCAAAGAAAAATTACAGGTGGCAACAATGAAACCAATACCTTTCAAGATATTCATTTACTTGGAAAACACCCTCCCTATACTTACTGTAAAAATATGTTAACTTTGGTAGGGCATGGGCATATAGCCTATGTGTCCATGTGTTGTTGTTAAATTACAACCCAGATTTTGTTTTAACTGCCATGTCTACAATTTAAAGGCGCAATTGATAAGTATAGCCCTCAGAAGTGGAGCTGTAGAAACCAATGAAAGCATAGAAATTACTTAAGTACTGAGAATGGATTATATACTGAGGCTTAAACACATAACACCCTCTCTACCAAAGGCAATTTTTTAATAGCTAAAACATTGGTTATAATGTTCATGTCACCAGCATGATTTAAGGTGAACTAACGCTATCTTAGACTGAGACTCTTCTAGCAATTATTTTTGACAAAATAATCATGTCAACGTTGCATTCCACTAAACATTTTCTCATATTAGCAAGTCATTGTACAAATGAAAACAGAGAATTAACTTAGCTACATGAGCATAGATTGGCTACTGAGGCTTGAAATCATGACACCATCTCTAAAAGGTCAAATTATTATTAGCTAAACCGTATGTAATGTCACCAGAATGATTTTAGATGGACTAATGTTAGCTTAAACTGAGATTAGTTAAACATATTTCTGTTAGCTAACGTTACTACCTAGCTAATGTCGTTAGCATTTATCCCTAACATTACCGTTACATTATTTTTTATTCACTCTGTTAGCTAGTTTTTATAATGAAATAATCATGGCAAAGTTGCCTTCCACTAAATATTTATCTATAGTAGCAAGTCACTGTACAAATGAAAACAGTGGATTAATTTAGCTACTGAGCATAGATTAGCCACTGAGGCTGGAAAGCATGGCACCATGTCTAAAAGGCAAATTAATTAATAGCTAAACTGTTTGTTACAACGTTCATGTCATCAGAATAATTTTAGATGGATTAAGTAGATAGCTAACATTGTAAGTATTATTGATAACAGTAGTATTGTTAGCTATTTTTAGTGCCCCTGCTAGCTGTTCTTTTGGATTAAATTATCATGGCAACATAGCATTCCACTAAATATTTCATTGTTAGGGGTGTAACGATTACCCAAATCCTTGATTCGATATGACTTGCGAATTTTAGATCACAATTCGACTAAATTAACTACTTTTTTTTGTGCTTACTACACTGCTCTTAAGACCATTGGCCCTGTTTTGTATATAAAAAACAATAGCTTTTCATTAAAACAACGTTTATTTAATTACAATGTAAAAATAACAAAAATATAGAGCACATAAATGAACTTCAACAACTTGCAAAAATTTAACACTTACAAAATTAAAATGTAACATTTTTTTTAATTGGTGGCAACTATTGTCCTTCACTTGATGCCTATTTTAATATAACAATTTAAAGCTTGGCATTTATTTGGCAAGGCTGCAGCTCCATTGCCATAAACTTTGCTAATGCATTTGTTATGTTTTTGGCACGAGTAGAGTTTATTGGTCGTTTGGCTCTAAAAGTAGCTGGGATAGTAGGTTCAGTGAGAGTTTTCTTTCCACATATATCAACTTCTTTGTGATGCTCACTCTCAATTAACCATTAAATAAAACTGTTCATGAATCACCTACCAGACTGCTAATAAAAGCTAGTATCTACTAACTAATGAGGCAATATGAATTCCATGTACAGTATAGTGTGTTGCATTGGGGGTTGAAGAGGGACTAGAAAATGTAGTTTTGCTGGAAGTAGCACAGTGCCACATGATTTCACGTTTTATTTGTAATTTTACAAACTCTCCTGAGTATTTCTTACAATACATTCACTGCGGTACTGAAGAGTTATTCCGCAAAAAGTATCCCTTATTACAGTGGAGGGATGGAAAATGTAGTGAGGTTGGACCTGCATGAAGTTGGCCCCCCCATCCAACACAAAACCTCGGTAAATTAGGCTCAATCATTTGTGCTCAGTTTGTGCCGCTAACATTTTGTTTGTGCTGCTATGGTTTTTGGTACATAGTCTACATTCCTACTGGATAGTTCATGGCTTTACTCTTTCCACTAGCCCTATAGCTCTGCTATAGCGCTGTCATTATCCGTAAGAAAGACAGTCGCAAAAACAAAACTTTTACCGACCCAAACGTAGCACAAACGATTGAGCCTATTTTGAGTGAATTTGACCTAGAAAATATTCTTAGATATCTAAAAGATGAAAGCAGCACAAACATTTTAACGGCACAAACCAGTACAAACGATTAAGCCTATTTGCCCTAGTTTTGTGTTGGGTGGGGACCATTTGTACGCAGGTAAAATACCTTTAATCGTTTGTGCTCCATTTGTGCTGTTGTAATTTTTTTGATATTTGTCCTAAATAATATTTTGTAGACCATTCCGAGGTCGCTCTGCCCTCCAACAATGCTACAAATTCACTCAAAATAAGCCAAATCTGTGTTCCGTTTGTGCCGGTTAAAATATCGTTTTTGCGACTATCTTACCAAAACAGTTGAATAAATAATGACAGAGCTATAGTGGAAAGAGAGTAAAGCCAACGCGCTATCCAGTAGAAAAGTAGGTTAGGTAGCAAAAGCTGTACCAGCACAAACGACTGAGCCTATTTTAAGTCAATCTGGAGCAGGTTGGGCGGCTGGCACAAACAAAACTTTTAACGGCACAAACAAAGCACAGTATGTCGGGGGGGCTGAGTGATCTCAGAATGACCAGTGAAATATTCTTTAATGTCTAAAAAATGATAGCAGCACAAACTTTAACAGGACAACCCAGCACAAACTGACCACAAACGATTGAGCCTATTTTAAGTTAGTTTGGAGTTTGGTGGCTGGTGACGTCTTCACCTCTAATCAAACGTCTAATATTAAAAACACAGATGCAGCACAAAAAAACGGCATAAACTAGCACAAATGAAGCACAAACAAATGAGCCCATTTTGACTCAACTTGGAGCGTGTTGGGGGGCTGAGTGACATCATCACCAAAAATTAAATATCTAATATATAAAATAACAAAGCAGCACAAACGAAAATTTTAACGGCACAAACCAACACAAACAAAGCACAAATAAATGAGACTATTTTGATTAATTTTGGATGATGTTGGGGGGCTGGTGACACCATAATAAAATGTCTAATATTTAAAACACAGATGCAGTACAAACGAAACTTGTAACCGCACAAACCAGCACAAACGAAGCACAAACAAACAAGACTTTTATGGGTGAATTTGGAGGAGGGCTGAGTGACCTCGGAATGATCTATAAAATATTCTTTAGGACTAATATCTAAAAAATGACAGCAGCACAACTGGAGCACAGGCGATTAAAGGTATTTTATCTGCGTAAAGATGGTCCCCCATCCTGCGCAAAACTACGGCAAAATAGGCTTAATCTTTCCTGCTGGTTTGTGCGGTAAAAATGTTTTTTTGCTATCATTTTTTTAGATATTAAATAATATTTCATAAGTCAAATTCACTCAAAATTGGCTCAATCATTTGTGCTCCTTTTGTACCGATAAAGGTTTGTTTTTGCGACTGCTTTCTTACCGATAGTGACAGAGCTATAGTGAAAAGAGAGTAAAGCCAGTGCGCTATGCAGTAGGAATGTAGATTATGCATCAAAAACTGTAGCAGCACAAACAAACCTTTTTGCAGCACAAACGGAGCACAAACTGTTAAGCCTATTTTAAGGCAGTTTGGATCAGGTTGGGGGGCTGATGACACCGAAAATTAAATGTCTAATATATAAAACGCTGCATCAGAACAAACGAAACTTTTAACGGCACAAACCAACACAAACGAAGCACAAACAAAGGAGACTATTTTGGTTGAATTTGGAGCATGTTGGGGGGCTGAGTGATGTCATCGCCTATAATTACATTTCTAATATTAAAAACACAGATGAAGCAGAAACGAAAATGTTTACAGCACAAACGAAGCACAAACGAATGAGCCTATTTTGACTCAGTTTGGAGCATGTTGGGGGGGCTAAGTGACGTCATCACCAACAATTAAATGTCTAATATATAAAATCCCGAAGCAGCACAAACAGAAATTTTAACGGCACAAATGAAGCACAAACAAACAAGACTATTTTGGTTGATTTTGGAGGATGTTGGGGGGCTGAAAATATTCTTTAATATCTATAAAATGATAACGGCACAAACGAAAATTTTAACGGCACAAACCAGCACAAACAGAGCACAAACGATTGAGCCTATTTTGCCGAAGTTTTGCATTGGGTGAGGGGCCAACTTCATGCAGGTTGAGGTTGGATGTACAGTTGTGCTCATAAATTTGCATACCCTAGCAGAAATTGTGAAATTTTGGCATTGATTTTGAAAATATGACTGATCATGCAAAAAGGATAGTGATAGTGATAGATCATGCAAAAAGGATAAGGATAGTGATCATACGGAGCCATTTATTATTAACACATAGCTGTTTGGCTCCTTTTTAAATCATAATGATAACAGAAATCACCCAAATGGCCCTGATCAAAAGTTTACATACCCTTGAACGTTTGGCCTTGTTACAGACACACAAGGTGACACACACAGGTGAAAATGGCAATTAAAGGTGACTTTCCCACACCTGTGGCTTTTTAAATTACAATTAGTGTCTATGTATAAATAGTCAATGAGTTTGTTAGCTCTCACGTGGATGTACTGAGCAGGCTAGATACTGAGCCACGGGGAGCAGAAAAGAACTGTCAAAAGACCTGCGTAACAAGGTAATGGAACTTTATAAAGATGGAAAAGGATATAAAAAGATCCAAAGCCTTGCAAATGCCAGTCAGTACTGTTCAATCTCTTATTAAGAAGTGGAAAATTCAGGGATCGCTTGATACCAAGCCAAAGTTAGGTAGACCAAGAAAGATTTCAGCCAAAACTGGAGAAATACAGGCTGCACTGGAAAAAGATGGTGTGGTTGTTTCAAGGAGCACAATACGACGATACTTGAACAAACATGAGCTGCATGGTGGAGTTGCCAGAAAGAATCCTTTACTGTGCCAATGCCACAAAAAAGCCCAGTTACAATATGCCCGACAACACCTTGACACACCTCACAGATTCAGTCACACTGTAATTTGGAGTGACAAGACCAAAATAGAGCTTCATGGTCACAACCATAAGTGCTATGTTTGGAGAGGGGTCAACAAGGCCTATAGTGAACAGAATATACCATCCCCACTGTGAAGCATGGTGGTGGCTCACTGATATTTTGGGGGGGTGTGTGCTCTAAAGGCATGGGGAATCTTGTGAAAATTGATGGCAAGATGAATACAGCTTGTTATCAGAAAATACTGGCAGACAATTTGCATTCTTCTGCATGAAAGCTGCGCATGGGACGCTCTTGGACTTTCCAGTACGACAATGACCCTAAGCACAAGGCCAAGTTAACCCTCCAGTGGTTACAGCAGAAAAAGGTGAAGGTTCTGGAGTGGCCATCACAACCTCCTGACCTTAATATCATCGAGCCACTCTAGGGAGATCTCTAACGTGCGGTTCATGCAAGACGACCAAAGACTTTGCATGACCTGGACGTATTTTGCCAAGATGAATGGGCAGCTATTCCACCTGCAAGAATTCGGGGCTTCATAGACACCTATTACAAAAGACTGCACGCCATTCTGTTATGACCTACAATTGAATGCGAATCCCATAAGAAATAAAAGACATGTGTTTTGCCTGCTCACTCATGTTTTCTTTACAAATGGTATATCTAATACCAATTCTCCAAGGGTATGCAAACTTTTGAGCACAACTGTATCTCTTAGCTTTTACCACCCTATAGGGAGACTTGTATAAGACACAGGTAAGCCAATAACCAGGTCAGTCGGAGTTATTGTTGATTTTAAGTACATTTTTACGTTTTGAAAAAGTACAAAATATCCAAGATGGTGGACATGATTGGTTCTTGATACAAGTCTTGCAACACTGTATCAAAAAGAATCAGCATTCTAGGTCTGTCGGGGTGGAAATGGCACCATTGTGGAAAAATGGAATGTGGGCATGGCCTGTGGCGGCCCCTGTGGAGGAATCGGGTTGGGTCTCTTTATGGTAGGTATATGTGGTCTATTTATTCAGTGGTCCAGTTTATATCATTTTGCCATAATGTAATCCGCACATGAAGTGTTTAGATGCATTCGTTTTACACTGGTCAGCCATTTTGTCCGCCATCTTGCAATGAATCTCTTATTGCTTATTACCCCACTGGGAGGCATGTATGAGACACCTGTTTGCCAAAGGGTAGGTCAATCTGACTTATTTCTAAATTTTACGTTAATTTTTATAGGTTTCAAATTTTCACTATACAGAAAAATCCAAGATGGCGGACTTTATGGGTTCTTGAGGCTTTTTTGTTCATCATCAGAAATAAGGCAGGTACACAACGAATCTGCATTCTAGGTCAAGCGGGGTGGAAATGGCATCATTGTGAAAAAATGGAATTTGGGCATGGTCTGTTTTCAGGGTGGTTGCAGTTGGTGGGTGTCCCTTTGGTTGATGCTTGGTAATGTGGGTGGATTGATTTCCTGCCTGTTGGGCCCTGTCCAGGGCCTCCTCCAGATAGGGCCACAGTGTCACTGGACCCCCCTGTCTCAGCCCCAAGGTCTGACGCTGCTATGTTATTGTGCCGGGGGAGTAGGTTCAGTTCTTCTCCACTGTAAATCCTTGTCGATCTAAGGAATGCACTTTCTAAATTTTCCCTGTCTCCTGCCCTGTTTAAACTTAAAAGGACATGAGGTCTTGGCCCACACCTCCGGACTATTTTGTACATCCTGGAAAATGAGGCATGTACATCAAATGCGATGGAAATCAAATAATTGTGGAAAATATGCATCAAAGCTTGGCCTGTGGCGCCCCTTGTGGAGGAATCGGGTCAGGTGGTGTCGTGGAAAAATGTATCTTCTTGCCAAAAAGGATGCAACAACTCAAAAAGATGCAATAATTCTGGAGTTTGTGGATTCAAATTAGACTTTTAATGAGCAATCATAAAAGCCAAGTTGACCTGCAAGAACAACTGTCTTGCCAACTCCGGACACACACATTTATACAGTGTTATCTTGCTTAACCTTCCTGGCCACCCCCTTATGCTAATTCTTGGGCGGATCTTTTTCCCCATCTGCCACCATTGTTTCGCAACCTTCCAAGATTCATTCCTTGTTAAATATTGGTGGCGTAGGCTTCAGGGATTTTATAAAAATTACAGAGCCATTAGGGCCCTATACATTCATTATTACTTGATTATCCCCAAACAGTGATTAACAGTGATTATATTTATTGATCATATAATCCTGATACATTGATTACTGTTACCATATTGATTCATTGTATTCTCTCTCAGGTGCACATTGATTATACATACATTCATAAAGGGTGATAGTCCAGAAACACTCCTATGTCAAACCTCTATATATCCTCTATACTCATAAAGGGTGATAGTCCAGAAACACTCCTATGTCAAACCTCTATATATCCTCTATATATGTCAACCTATATACTCTATAGTGTCTGTGTGAATAATATACCTGGTCTGTATTTTCATTGTGCCATAATGTAATGCAGACATGAAGTGTATGCATCCATATGTTTTACACTGGTCAGCAATTATTGCTGGTCAATCAGTTATTGCTGATTTTAAGTACATTTTTATAGGTTTCATATAATGTTCACTGTACAAATATCGGGTCGGGTCTCTTTGTGGTAGGTATACGTGGTCTATATTTTCAGTGGTCCAATTTATATCATTTTCCACCAAGGACTTTTTGAGTTATTCAGCAGTTTCAGGGAAAATAATAATAATAGATATAGTTGTAAGCAACCATGGGATGGGGTTCTCCTGTGACATGGTCAGCATGGGGATGCAGCCATATAAACATTGAAAGCATATGGCGACAGAAATAATCCCATGGTAAGCACTTTAATTTATATTTTTACTGTGTTCAGCCATATTGTCCACCACCTTTATTATTTCTCATAGCTTTAAACACCCTATAGGGAGACATCTATTAGACACATAAGCCGCTGGCCTGGTTAAACAGTTATTGTTGATTTTATGGAGATTTTTATGTTTCATTAAATTTTCACTGTAAAAGTATCCAAGATGGTGGACATGATTGGTTCTTGATACAGTGTTGCAAGTGTAGGGAATTGAGACATGTAGACAAACAATCAGCATTCTGGGTGAATCGAGGTGGATATAGTGTCATTCTGACAAAATATTAATTTGGGCGTGGCTTTTGGCGCCCCCTGTGGAGGAATCGGGTCCAGTGTCTGTGTGGAAGGTCTTCATTTTCATTGTGCCATAATGTAATGCATACATGATGTTGATGGATGCATTTGTTTTATACTGGTCTGCCGCTTTCTCCACCATCTTGTGTTTTTTCACTTATCTTTTAACCCTCCAATGTCTGAGTCAGCGGATGGAGCCCTCTGTGTGCATTTGCATAATATTAAAAAAACTATAATCTCTAGAATCTTTTATTTTTATTTTTTAGATACTACCTAGGCATATTCGTGAAGCGTTCCAAACACAGAATGAGTTCCTATGGGGATCATGGCTTGCATGAGGCGAATGTAAAGTCTCACCAAAACTGACTGAGTGCATATGTGTACATTTCCATAAAAAGTTATTACTAGAATCATACGGCTGACTTTTGCTAATATCTAGGTATTCTAACAAAGCGATTGGTACATAATTCGTGTTCCTATGGGGATAACAGCCTGCGTGAGAGAAATAATAGAGTGGAACCAAGTGGCCATGCCGACTGATCGCATAGAGTACATGTCTATAAATATCCAGAACTGAACTGTAATAGTATGTAGTTTGTGTTCCTATGGGGATAAACAGCCAAAAGTAGACTCCACAAAATGCTCGCCAAACGAAGTGCATAGCGTAGGCTACATTTCTATAAAAATCCAGAAAAGTAATCACCAGAAACATACGGCTGACTTTAGCTTAGATCTAGGTATTCTAACGAGGAGATTGGTACAGAGTTTGTGTTTCTATGGCTATCACAGTCTGCGCGACAGGAAAAGGTAAAATGGCACCAAGTGGCCACCGATGACTGAGCACGTAGGCTACATTTCTATAAATATGCAGAAAAGTAATCACTAGAATCTTACGGCTGACTTTAGCTAATATCTAGGCATTCTAACGAAGAGACTGGTACAGAGTTTGTGTTCCTATGGCCATTACAGTCTGCCTGGTAGATTTGGACCAAACCGGTCACCATTACGCGTTGAATAATCCAAGTCTTCGTTTGTTTAGTTGTCGATTCCATGATGCCCAATAACAAATGGCCCATCATAGGGGTCAGTCCCATAGTGACGGTAAACAACATGGCGCATGCCACTGATCAATAATGGCGAATACCAACGTAGTTTTCATTCCGTTTATGCAAGATAGCTCTTTGTTTTCATCCAAAATGTTTTAGAACATATGTGAACGTAATCAAGAGGCCGAGGAAGGTTATTCTGTCCAGGAACATTTTCTACCAGGCAACGCCAATGACCATCCAGCTCAGACAGACGACCCATCCAGATTAGAAGTACATCGCTATTTATGATCTATAGCACCATATTACGTTGTTTGTATTATAAAAATTACATAAAAAGGATATAAAAATATTTTTCTGTCAATATACTATGGGGATGTTCTTTGGTTTTTGGAAAAAAGTCGGGTTGTTTTTTTAGATAAGTAAAAACAAACTGCGCTACGTATCCTCTGCTCCCATCTGGTGGCCTTTTGGTGTCATTACACATAGACTTTGTCAAATTTACGTATCTCATATTCATAAAATTGTGGTCCATTTCAAGGTTTGGGGAACCTATATTTTTTACATTGTATTATTAATTGTATTCATTAGTTTAAACCTAAAGCAATGTAATATGACAATAAAGGCATGGAAATATCGTTTTAAGTTTTATGAAATTTTCACTGTACAAAATATCCACGATGGCAGACTTGATAGGTCCTTGATGCAATTTTGTACATCCTGGGGAATGAGGCATGTACACAAAGAATCAGCCTTCTAGGTCAATCGGGGTGGAAAAAAACGCATTAAGGCGTGGCCTGTAGCACCCCTTGTGGAGGAATCAGATCACGTGTCTGTGTGGATAATATACCTGGTCTGTGTTTTTATTGTGCCATAATGTAATGGACACATTAAGTGTATGCATCCATAAGCTTTACACTGGTCAGCCATTTTGTCCGCCATCTTGTAATATATCTGTTAGCATTTGCCACAGTTTTGGGAGACGTGTAAGACACAGGTATGCCGATTGCCAGGTCAATCAGAGTTATTGTTGATTTTAAGTACATTTTTATATTTTTCATAAAATGTTCACTGTACCAAATGCCCAAGTTGGAAGACATGATTGGTTCTTGATGCAGTGTTGCACCTCCTGGGGAATTAGGCACGTAGACAAAGAATCATCATGCTAGATCAATCGGGATGGAAATAGTGTCATTATGAAAAAAATAATTAGGGTGTGGCCTGTGGCGCCACCTGTGGAGGAATCGGGTCCGGTGTCTGTGTGGAAGGTATACATGGCCTATATTTTCACTGTGCCAAATCAATCAATCAAATTTATTTTTAAAGCCCTTTTTACAACAGCAGTTGTCACAGAGTACTTTTACTAAACACCCAGGGAGCCTGAAACCCCAGGGAGCAACAATGCTGAATTTCAGTGGCTAGGAAAAACTCCCTAAGAAGGCTGACATTTTGGAAGAAACCTAGAGAGGAATCAGGGTCAGAGGGGTGACCAGTACTCTTCTGGCTATGCCGGGTGAACATTTTGTAATACAAGTTGTAATAATTAATAAATGCATGTGGGCTGAGTCCAGAGTGTATTAAACCTAATCCAGGTCAGAAGCATGACCAGATGGACAAGGACAGGGATAACCCGGGGGTGGGGGTTCAGCATAGTGGCAGCTGAAATCGTCAGGTATCGTCTTGATCTGCAACACAACCAGGAAGACTTTGGACAGGGACAGCAACGAGTCTTTCAAGCCTGGTACTCCGGAGGTGTGGGTCAAGACGTCATGTCCTCCTAAGTTTAAACAGGGCAGGAGACAGGGGAACATTTAGAAAGTGCATTCCTTAGATATACAAGGATTTACAGTGAAGTAGAAGAACTGACCCTATTCCCCCGGCACAATAATATAGCAGTGTAAGTTCTTGGGGCTGAGACAAGTGACACTGTGGCCCTATCCAGGGGAGGCCCTAGACAGGGCCCAACAGGCAGGAAATCAATCCACCCACATTGCCAAGCATCAACCAAAGGGACACCCACCAACCGCAACCACCCTGAAATGAGGGCCAAGTATTTTCAGCAGTGTTCAACCCAATTGCATGATGGGCGCAACAGAGACACAACAACAAGCCAGTGATTCTGCCCCCGAATGTCATTGGAGGGAGGGCATCCTAGTGGCGATGAGAGCCCACCTGGCAAGACAGCAAGGGTGGACAGTATCAAGCCTTTCTGGTCACCTTCACGCCCCTGGGCCAGACTGCACTTAATCATAGACCATGCTGAAGAGATGAGTCTTTAGAAGACACTTGAAAGTTTGCACCGAGTCTGCACATCAAACCTTCGTTGGCAGATCATTCCACAGTAGTGGAGCTCTATGAGAGAAAGCCCTACCTCTGGCTATTTGTTTAGAAATAATTTTGGATTTAACATTTACAGAAGAAAACACTTTGAAAAACATTGCCAAAATCTCAATTATAATAGACGGGCCGAGATAACTTAAAGACCATAATAAACAACAGAATATCAGGAGATAAGACTTCAATTCTAGGATAAAAATACCCCCCTAATCTCTACCCTAGAAGGCTTGCATCTTGCGATCTAAGGTTACGTGTAGGTATGTATGGCTGGATCATTTCAGCAAGGTAAGAAGGAGCAAGTCCATGTATTGCTTTATAGGTTAACAATAAAACCTTAAAATCAGCCCTAACCCTAACAGGCAGCGAGTGTAAAGAAGCTAGTACTGGAGTAATGTGTTCAAATTTTTTTGTTCTAATTAATGTAATGTAATGCACACAAAGTTTATCGATGCATTTGTTTTACACTGGTCAGCCATTTTGTCCGCCATCTTGTATTTTATCTCATAACTGTGAACACCCTATCAGGAGACATGTATAACACATGGACACATGGTTGCCAACTGCCAGGTCAATCAGATATATTGTCGATTTTATGTAGATTTTTACAAGTTTCATGAAATGTTCACTGTCCAAATTATTCAAGATAGCAGACATGATAGGTCCTTGAGTCATATTTGTACCCTTTGGGGAATGAGACATGTACACAAAAAAATCAGCATTCTAGGTCATCGGGGTGGAAATGGCATAATTGTGGAAAAAAATGCATTAAGGTGTGGCCTGTGGCGCCCCTGTGTAGGAATCGGGTCGGGTCTCTTTGAGGTAAGTAGACATGGTCTATATTTTTCGTTGTCCAATTTATATAATTTTGCCATAATGTAATGCACACATTACAGATACGTTTGTTTTAAGGTTGTCAGCCATTTTGTCCGCCATCTTGCATTCTAATCAGCATTCTAGGTCAATCGTGGTGGAACCATCGCGAATAAACGGAATGTGGGCGTGGCCGTGGCCTGTGGCACCCCCTGTGGAAGAATCAGGTCGGGTCTCTTTGTTCATAGGTATACGTGGTCTATATTTTCAGTGGTCCAATTTACATAATTCTGCCATGAGATAATGCACACGAGGTGTGTGGATGCATTTGTTTTACACTGGTCAGCCATTTTGTCCACCGTCTTGCAATGTATCTCTTATTCCTTATCACCCTATAGGGCGACACGTATGAGACACTTGTAAGCCAATGGGCAGGTCAATCAGACTTATTGTTGATTTAAAGTTAATTTTTATGTTTTACCAAATTTTCACCATACAGAAAAATCCAAAATGGCAGATTTTATGGGTTTTTGAGGCTTTTTTGTTCATCATGAGAAATCAGGCAAGTTCACAAAGAATCAGCATTCTAGGTCAATCGGGTTGGAAATGGCATCATTGTGAAAAAACTGAATTTGGGCTTGGCCTGTGGCGCCCCCTATGGAGCAATCGAGTTGGGTCTCTTTGTGGTAGGTATAGGTGGTCTATATTTTCAGTGGTCCAATTTATTTCACTTTTCACCAAGGACTTTTTGAGTTATTCAGCGGTTTCAAGGAAAAAAAAAAAAAAAAATAATAAATACAGTTGCAAGCAACCATGGGACGGGGTTCTCCTGTGAAATGGTGAGCATAGGAAAGCAGTTATATTAACATTGTAAGCATATGGCAGCAGAAAGTCACATGGTAAGCACTTTCATATATTTTTTGCAGTGGTCAGCCATATTGTCCGCTGTCTTGTATTATTTCTCTTAGTTTTAAAGACACTATAGGGAGAGATCTATTAGACACATATATGCCGCTGGCCTGCTCAAACAGAGTTATTGTTGATTTTATGTAGATTTTTATACGTTACATGAAATTTTCACTGTAAATTATATTCAAGATGGCAAACATGATATGTCCTTGATGCAGTTTTGTACATCCTGGGGAATTAGGCATGTACACAAAGAATCAGCAGTCTAGGTCAGTCGGGGTGGAAATGGCATAATTGTGGAAGCAATGCATTAACATGTGGCCTGTGGCGCCCCCTGTGGAGGATTCAGGTCGGGTATCTGTGTGGATGACATAACTAGTCTGTATTTTCATTTCATGCCATAATGTAATGCACACATGAAGTGTATGTGTCCATACGTTTTACGCCGGTCAGCCATTTTGTCCACCATCTTGTAATATTTCTCTTAGCCTTCACCACCCTATAGGGAAACATGTATAAAACACAGGTATGCCAATTGCCAGGTTAATCCGTTTTACTGTTGATTTTGAGTACATTTCTATAGGTTTCATGTGATGTTCACTGTACAAAATATCCAAGATGTCGGACATGATTGGTTCTTGATGCAATGTTGCACCTCCTGGGGAATTAGACATGTCGACAAAGAATCGGCATTCTAGGTCAATCGGGGTACCCTAATCATTGTGCCCTAAATGTAATGCACACATGAAGTATATTCATGCATTTGTTTTACATTGGTCAGCCAATTTGTCCGCCATTTTGTATTTTATCTCACAGCTGTGAACACCCTATCAGGAGACGTGTGAGACACACGGTTGCCGAATGCCATGTCAATCAGGGTTTTTGTTGATTATATGTAGATTTTTATAGGTTTCAAGAAATGTTCACTGTACAAAATATTCAAGATGGCAGACATGATAGGTCCTTGAGGCATATTTGTACCCCATTTGGAATGAGGCATGCACACATAGAATCAGCATTCTAGGTCAATCGGGGTGGAAATGGCATAATTGTGTAAAAATGGATTAAGGTGTGGCCTTTGGTGCCCCCTGTGGAGGAATCGGGTCGGGTCTCTTTGAGGTAGGTAGACATGGTCTATATTTACAGTTGTCCAATTTATATAATTTTGCCATAATGTAATGCACACACAAAGTGTATGGATGCATTTTTTAAAAAGTTGTCAGCCATTTTGTCCGCCATCTTGCAATGTATCTCTTATTCCTTATCAATCTATAGGGAGGCATGTATGAGACACCTGTTTGCCAAAGGGCAGGTCAATCGGACTTATTGTTAATTTTAAATTATTTTGTATATGGTTTTACCAAATTTCCACTGTACAGAAAAATCCATGGGTCCTTGAGGCTTCATGGGTTCTTGAGGCTTTTTTGTTCATCATGAGAAATGAGGCATGTACATAAAGAATCAGCATTCTAGGTCAATCGGGGTGGATATGGCACCATTGTGAATAAACGGAATGTGGGCGTGGCCTGTGGCGCCCGCTGTGGAGGAATCGGTTTGGGTCTCTTTGTTTGTAGGGATACGTGGTCGATATTTTCAGTACGTGGTCGATATTTATATCACTTTTCACCAAGGACTTTTTGAGTTATTCATCGGTTTCAAGGAAAATAATAATAATAATAATAATAAATATAGGTGCAAGCAACCATGTGACGGGGTTCTCCTGTGACATGGTGAGCATAAGCAAGCAGTCATATAAACATTGTAAGCATACAGTAGCAGAAAAAATCACATGTTAAGCACTTTCATATGTTCAGCCATATTGTCCTCCATCTTGTATTATTAGGGGTTCTCCGGTAGGAGAAACCCTATTGTTATTGTTAGTATTAATATTAATACTAACAATAACAAGTTGCCTGTGGTCCTCCACAGGGGGCACCACAGGCAACTCCCCAATTATTTTTTCCCACACTGACACTGTGTCCACCCCAATTGACCTAGAATGCTGATTCTTTGTCTGCTGAAACCCTAATGGACCGGAACAAACATAATGGGGTTTCACCAGTGAACTGCTGAAACCCCAAATATGTACCATGAAACCCTACAGTTTAGATGTTACATTTTTGGGCTTCCGTGTTCGCTGTTTGATGATAGTGTTGTCGAATAATAGTATCCTTGACCGTAGTTTCCATGTCTAACAGTATTTTCAAAATGGCTTTAGTTGATCTTCCATTCCTCCTCCGAGCCTTAATCTGTTTACTTAATCTGCCTTAATCTGGCATGTTCAAACTTTTGATCCCTCCCCTTCCGTCCCTAAACCCCACCGCAATACAATTTCATTTATTAAGTGGGATGATTTTACAACGAGACTAGAGAGAACAGACATGGATAAAGTTTTCAAGCCTGCATCTTTTTAAGGAAGAACCAGAAAAAATACTTGCTGCACTTGAATATGAACCAGAACAAAGTTTGCCAAAATGGAAGGTTTGTTGCATTCCTAATTGCAGCCTAATAAACTGTATAATTGTGTAGTAATTTGTGTATCTTACTACTTACGTACTAAAAACCTGAATTTGTGTTTGCACCGAGTACAATATACAGCTCCCCCACAAACAGCTTCGGAGACCAGAGGGAAAAGACCCCATTGAAAATATGCATGGTTCCAAAGAAAGCGGTGAGATTTCATTAGATAATTAAATTGTCTTTGTGTATGCAGCATTTGCGTGGGCAAGTCTCTTCTTATTGTAGTTTTCGCGTATGCTGATTTGTGTCTCTTGGGCCAGTGAGTTCTTAAAGTGGTGGTTGTGACACCCCGGGGGGGTCGCAAGATCATTCCTAGAATAAATACATTTTAATTAAAAAGTGCTATTTTTAATAAACCTGAAAACTGCTATCCTGTACATAGCTGAAAAGGAAAGTTTGAAAAGGAAAGTTTTGAGTGAGGAACAGAAACGTTCAATTTGCAGTGGTCTCTTAATTTTAACCCTTCTGTTCCTCACTCAAAACATTCCTTTTCGACTTTTTTGGAAAGGAAAGAAAAAGGTGCAGTGGTCTCTTAATTTTTTCTGGAGCTGTATGTAAAATATGAAAATTTTTTAATCCATGTCATAGAACGAAAACTGGTTGGTTGAATCTGTTGCGCGGTTTAACAGTAGCCTACAGTGAATATAAAAAGTCTACACACCCCTGTTAAAATGCCAGGTTCTTGTGATGTAAAAGTGACAAAGATCAATCATGTCAGACCTTTTTCCACCTTTAATGTGACCTATAACGTGAATAATTCAATTGAAAAACAAACAGAAATCTGAGGGGGAAAAATAAAAAATAAAAAACTCACAATTACCTGGTTGCATAAGTGTGCACACCCTTAAACTAATACTTTGTTGAAGCACCTTTTGATTTTATTACAGCACTCAGTCTTTTTGGGTAGGAGTCTATAAGCATGGCACATCTTGATGTGGCAATATTTGCCCACTCTTCTTTGCAAAAGCGCTCCAAATCTGTCAGATTGCGAGGACATCTCCTGTGCACAGCCCTCTTCAGATCACCCCATAGATGTTCAATTGGATTCAGGTCTGGGATCTGGCTGGGCCATTCCAAATCGTTCATCTTCTTCTGGTGAAACCATGCTTTTGTGGATTTGGATGTGTGCTTTGGGTCGTTGTCGTGCTGAAAGGTGAACGTCCTCTTCATCTTCAGCTTTCTAACGGACGCCTGAAGGTTTTGTGCCAAAATTGCCTGGTATTTGGAACTGTTCAAAATTCCCTCCACCCTGACTAAGGCCCCGGTTCCAGCTGAAGAAAAACAGCCCCAAAGCATGATGCTGCCACCACCATGCTTCACTGTGGGTATGGTGTTCTTTGGGTGATGTGCAGTGTTGTTTTTGCGCCAAACATACCTTTTGGAATTATGGCCAAAAACTTCAACCTTGGTTTCATCAGACCATAACACATTTTTCTACGTGCTTTTGGGGGACTTGATGTTTGTTTTTGCAAACTTCAGCTGGGCTTAGATGTCTTTCTTTGTAAGAAAAGGCTTCCGTCTTGCCACCCTGCCCCATAGCCCATTCATATGAAGAATACGGGAGATTGTTGTCAGATGTAGCACACAGCCAGTACTTGCCAGAAATTCCTGCAGTTCCTTTAATGTTGCTGTAGGCCTCTTGGCAGCTTCCCTGACCAGTTTTCTTCTCGTCTTTTCATCAATTTTGTAGGGACATCCAGTTCTTGGTATTGTCTCTGTTGTGCCATATTTTCTCCACTTGATGATGACTGTCTTCACCGTGTTCCACGGTATATCTAATGCTTTGGAAATTCTTTTGTACCCTTCTCCTGACTGATATCTTTCAGCAATGAGATCCCTCTGATGCTTTGGAAGCTCTCTGCGGACCATGGCTTTTGCTCTGAGATGCAGCTAAGAAAATGTCAGGACAGTCCTACTAGAACAGCTGAACTTTATTTGTGATGAATCAGAGTCACTTTAAATGATGGCAGGTGTGTAATGACTTCTATTTAACATGAGTTTGAATGTGATTGGTTAATTCTGAACACAGCCACATCCCCAGTTATAAGGGGGTGTGCACACTTATGCAACCAGGTTATTGTAAGGTTTTTATTTTTCATTTTTCCCCCTCGAAGATTTCAGTTTGTTTTTCAATTGAATTGTTCACATTATAGGTCACATTAAAAGTGGAAAAAGTTCTGACATGATTTATCTTTGACTCATTCTTTTACATCACAAAAACCTGGCATTTTAACAGGGGTGCGTAGACTTTTTATATCCACTGTATCTATGAAGCCACACTTAAACAGTTCCTGCTGTGTGCACACTTTCAGTTAGCTAGCAAATAATCATAGCCTACAACATGGATACAGTTGGGCTCAAAAGTTTGCGTACCCATGGAAAATTGGTAATATATGTACCACTTGTAAAGAAAACATGATTGAGCAGGAAAAACACGTTTTTTTATTTCTTATGGGATTCACATATAACTGTAGGTCATAACAGAATGGCACAATCATAAAACAAAACATAATAACAAAGAAAAAAATAAACTGACCCCTGTTCAAAAGTCTGCATACCCTTAGTTCTTAATACTGTGTATTGCCCCCTTTAGCATCAATGACAGCATGCAGTCTTTTGTAATAGTTGTCTATGAGGCCCCGAATTTTTGCAGGTGGTATAGCTGCCAATTCGTCTTGGCAAAATGCCACCAGGTCATGCAAAATCTTTGGTCGTCTTGCATGAACCGCATGTTTGAGATCTCCCCAGAGTGGCTTGATGATATTAACGTCAGGATACTATGATGGCCACTCCAGAACCTTCACCTTTTTCTGCTGTAACCACTGGAGGGTCAACTTGGCCTTGTGCTTAGTGTCATTGTCGTGCTGGAAAGTCTAAGTGTCCAAAATTTTCACAAGATTCCCCGTGCCTTTAGAGCTCACACACTCCCAAAACATCAGTGAGCCACCACCATGCTTCACAGTATTCTGGTATATTCTGGTATTCTGTTCACTATAGGCCTTGTTGACCCCTCTCCAAACATAGCGCTTATGGTTGTGACCATACAGCTCTATTTTGGTCTCGTCACTCCATATTACAGTGTGCCAGAAGCTGTGAGGTGTGTCAAGGTGTTGTCAGGCATATTGTAACCGGGCTTTTTTGTGGCACTGGCGCAGTAAAGGCTTCTTTCTGGCAACTCGACCATGCAGCTGTTGAAGTACACAAATGTATGCTTGTTTATGTTTAGATAACAAAAGAACATCTGTTTATCTGTACAGAAATTCACGTTCAAAAGCGCGACAGTAAGTAGCCAATGGGCTTACAGTAATTCTGTCCTCTATGTCTATAAATTTGAGGTACGACCGGAAGTTCTTTGAGATTGATTGAGATGAACTTGAGTTTGTAAGACCGAGTATCGAGTCATGAACAATAGACTATCAAATAAATAATTGAATTACTCTCTCCCTTGACGACCGAGTACGCAATCATTATTTCAACCACTATACAGAACGGCTGATTTCTAACAGCATGTTGTTGCGACTGGATGGATTATCTTATCGATTCTACCGAAGAACTACTGTTTCGACGGAACTTCTGAGCTAACTAGCTAACTGGCTAACCAAAGGAGTTTTGGATACAGATGAACAGTGAGTCGTAAAGTTACGCCATATAACGAACCGTCAAGATTGCAAAAGCATTTGGTAGTCGAAGAAGACCTGGTTACTCCCTAGGCCATGAATAAAATCGTGCAAAAATTTCTAGGGGTGGATAAATTGGAGAGAAGACCTGGTTACTCCCTGATTAGGCCACAAATAAAATCATGCAAAAATCTCTAGGGTTGGATAAATTGAAGAGAAGCGCTAAACTGTGTTTCATTTACAATGCTAATTGTTTTAGGCGATTATACAGTGACTTATACAAGTAAAATATAATGCCGTCCAGTTGTACAAATACGACAGGAGGAGGACTGCAGCCTCTGATGCGCATGATGCGTTCATGTTTAAATATCTTGGTGCGAATAGGACACCATCAAGAACGAAAAGGATCATTAACAACGATGCCTGGAATCGAAATGGATCAAAAGATAAATGAAGTTTTCCAGCTAAACAAGATGGATTCTAACGAAGCCGTGAATGGGTACAGACAAAGTTTCAACAAAGGAAAGTTAAGATGGCTGAGAGAGGACAACAGTCGAAAGGCAGGAAAGGAGACAATCAAAATGGATAAAGATGCATTTTGTTTGACCACCTGGCCGACCGACAGTAGTCACAAGATGGACTCTCTGTTATGGGACCCCGGAACCATGGACAATACAAGGAACTGACGTGAACTTTCATAATAATTGATTCTGAGTTCTTAAATGTTTATTTCTGAAAATGTATTGTACCTAAACATTTAATGAAGCTGGAACTTATCAAGGAAACTTGATCACTTTCCTCAATACTTTCCAAGCTTATTTAATAGAATATTACATGTAGTTTGAAAAGCACTTTGATGGTATATAGCATGTTTTAATAGGCATTCGAGGTAGCCTGTTTTGTCCTGTTATGCTTGAACATGTTTTAATAGGTATTCAAGATATAGCCTGTTTTGTTGTGCTTTGTCATTTTTACTATGTAATTTGAGTCAATGCATTTATTGCTTTGATAATGGTTGATTCCGTAAGGCCTCAAGCGGGGTCTCACGACAATGTGGCTTAGGCCTTTACCAGGCCCCCCACATGGTAATTTTCTGCTGCGTGCTGAGCTGTTCACTAGCACACGAGGGTACATCTATACCTAGTGATAAATTAGAAATTGGTAAAATTATAATTTTCTAATCTAGTAAAATAGTCTCATGGTTTTCTTACAAAAGGGTAAAATATTGTTTACTCTATCCTTGTATAATGTATAAGTGGTAGAATGAAGAATCCACATGGTGATAGTCCTTAACGTTAAGGAGACATGGAGTGTCCCATGATGACTGAATTTGTATCTAAAATAGTCATAGCTTACAAAAGAGGGTAATACAGCCAAAGCGAGTTTATTCCTCACAATAAAATTAGATGTTCTATTTTAAATGCTGAATTTTGTTTGGTTAAATAATGTAGTTTCTCTTTGTTTGTATATACAATGATAACTGGGATAATACTTTAAAACCAACGCCTGATACTTGTTAATGGAGTTTAAATTCTAAAATGGTAAATTGATTAATGAACAAATAGGGTATTGAATGTAACAGTTTTTAAGGACTACATTGAGTGTCTTTTGGATTACTTATTGTGCCTTGATTTTAGTGATGTCATACATCTGCTTTCTGTCAATGTCACCATTTGTGGGAGTTTTCTAAATCTTCAGTTAACGAAGGATATCGGCTAAGTTGAAAGAATATTGATTTTACTATAGACAGTCTGAGGATATGTCAGATTTATAATGTGTGAAAACTTCATAAACATTTTAAACAATCCATTTGGCCTTTTTAATGGCTCACCATACACTGCGTGCACAATTATTAGGCAAGTGAGTATTCTGATCGTATCATTATTTCTATGCACATTTTCCAACTCAAACCATATAAACTTGAATGCTCATTGGATTGTAAAATGTATTGGTGTAATGAGGGAGGGTGTGGCAACAATGAATAACATCTAATATCAAGGTGTGCATAATTATTAGGCAGCTTCATGACCTCAGGTAAAATGGGTCAAAAAAGAGATTTAACTGACACTGAAAAGTCAAAAATTGTAAAATGCTTTTCAGACGGATGCAACACTCTTGAAATAGCTAAACTATTGAGGCGTGACCAATGGACAATCAAATGTTTTGTTGCGAATAGTCAACTGGGGTGCAAAAAACTCATTGAGAAGAAAAGACGCAAATTAACTTCAAAAGACTTGAGAAGAATTAAACGTGAAGCTACGAGGAACCCATTATCCTCCAGTGCCATCAAATTCCAGAACTGCAACCTACCTGGAGTGTCCAGAAGTACAAGGTGTCAAGAGCTCAGAGACATGGCCAAGGTCAAGAAGGCTGAAACACGACCATCACTGAATAAGATTTGAAATGTACTGTATAGATTGGGCAAAGAAATACCTGAAGACTTTATGGACAGATGAAATGAGAGTGATTCTTGATGGACCAGATGAATGGGCCCATGGCTGGATCACTAATGGACACAGGGCACCACTTCAGTCAGGCGCCAGCCAGGTGGAGGAGGGCACTGGTATGGGCTGCTATCATTAAGGATGAGGTAGTTGGACCTTTTCGGGTTGAAGATGGACTGAAACTCAACTCCCAAACCTACTGCCAGTTTCTGGAAGATACTTTCTTCAAACAGTGGTACAGGAAGAAGTCCTCAGCATTCAAGAAGGCCATGATCTTCATGCAGAACAATGCTCCATCACATGCATCCATGTACTCCACTGCTTGGCTAGCCAGCAAGGGCCTCAAAGATGCCCGAATAATGACCTGGCCCCCTTCCTCTCCTGACTTAAATCCTAGTGAGAATTTGTGGGCTCTTCTCAAACGTGAGATTTACAGTCAGGGAAGACAATACACCTCTTTGAGCAGCATTTGGGAGGCTGTGGTTGCTGCTTTAGCGAAAGTTGATTGCGAACAGATCAAGAAACTGACAGACTCCGTGGATGGAAGGCTCATGGCAGTTAGAAGGGTTGTTATATTGGTCACTGAATATTTTTGAAAGGACAAATATTTTAATTAATTGTCATTTTGTGTTACTTATTTGTTACACTTACTTTAAAAATTGAGAATAAACACGTGAGTTGGGAGAAATTATTTTTTTAATTAGTTGCCTAATAATTCTGCACACCAATTATTGCCTAATAATTCTGCACTCTTACGTATTCCCCTGAGAATTGCCTAATAATTGTGCACGCAGTGTAATTGGGTGAAGGGTTCCAGGAAGGGGGGCAGACACTCTAGGATGGCCCCAACCATTGTTTCCCATTAAATCAGGGTAGCTATTGCTAAGGGTTGAATCTGGGTTCAGACTGGTCTCACCTGTGGTAATTTCTTCATGAGCTTATTCAGTTTTGGGATAATCAAACATTAAGTGAAAGCTAAATATACAGCTCAGGAAAAAAATAAGAGACTACTGCACCTTTTTCTTTCCTTTCCAAAAAAGTTGAAAAGGAAAGTCTTGAGTGAGGAACAGAAGAGTTCAATTTGCAGTAGTCTCTTAATTTTAACTCTTCTGTTCCTCACTCAAAACCTTCCTTTTCGACTTTTTTGGAAAGGAAAGAAAACGGTGCAGTCTCTTAATTTTTTCCGGAGCTGTATTTTCCTCTCAATAGCTTTAATGTTGGAATGTATGGTTTTGAAACCAATTGCAGTGAGGGTAGAGACCAAAAGTCATCCCCCATTGTTGATGATAGAACAATCTTAAGGTCAATAGAACCACAGACGTTGTCAAATTATACATAAAAGTTGTCATTTAGGGTTTGGCTGACCGCCACTATTGGACTAAAAATGAATCAAAGTTTGTGAATTCCCTAAAATTTAGGAGGTTAATTAAGACAATGTTTATGTTTGTCATGAGATAGTTTGGCCATTGTCCTGTGAAAATCCCAAATTTGCGTGCTGTAGCTATGCTAATACAATCACCCTGGTGGTTCCTTCCCACAAGCGACCGTGTTGCACATTGATGTCTTTGATTGTATTTGTGAATGTTTGTGTTTTAACATTTTCACTTTGTTTTGATGAATATACAGTATGCAACTCCCTCTTGAATGGATTCTAGATCCATCCCTACAAACAATTCTCTATTTTTCATGTCCGTCCTGTATAGATGGCCAGTGCAGGTTCAGAATGGCGCCTCCTGTGGCCGTATTTGTCATTGTTCTGCTTTCAATCATGGTGTCGTATTCCATTGACTCAATTAAGTGAAAGCAGGGGGGATGTATGATATGATAATTATGATTGGAAAAAGCTGAACTGAGAGTTCAAAGCAAATCAAATTGGTACTTACAAGGAGTTACATGAAAAATTTGTTTTTTTTCTGTTTGCATAGTTATAACGGAGCATTGGCATCTGTTATGTTTCACATTTTCCTTTCACAGGATTTGTTTTAATTGGTTAATTTGAAAATTGGTTCCTTGTGCATTAATATAGCACAAGGAACCAAACATCAACCAAGCCAGTTCTGGATGGAAAAGGAAATTTGACATAGACTATTATGGAAACTTGCCTTGATAGTATGTACGCTTCACTCTAAAGATGGAACTTCTGAGATCCACAAGTTTTCAGGACTGATCTATTGTCTTCATTGTTGGGAGTTGATGGAACAATACCCAGTGGATGAAAGTCTGATGGACTGTTGAACCACAGTAATTGTTGTTTTGCAGTTATATGTTGAACAGATCGGAATATCACAGCCCCTTTTCTGATGATACATCATGTTACCGATACAGACAACAGAGTGCGAGTAACAGCAACATGTTCAAGAAGGATTTCTACAACCACACTGGTCGAATCTGTACCAAATCTTCCAGACCACTCACATGGCAGAACGATGCCATGTGAGTAGCCAAGTCAGATCACTTGGCTTCTCACTCCATTTCTAGATAAATCATCAATAGTGAGATGAGAGGAGAATCCACCTGAGTCCTGAAGGACTCCACATGTTATGGGCCAGAGTACCATGGGCCAGTTGACTGGAAAGGTCACATGGTCCCAACACAGTGGAAGACACTGTTGTGGTGTTAATCTTGAATTAGTGAAGTGCTGGAAACTCACTATCCCACGACACACCTACACTGACTTGTTATGACAACCAGGCAATTTGCTGGGTCCACATCACACTGACTGCAATAACTGATATTGGAACTTTACATCCCTGATACAAGACAAAGAAAACTGAAGACAAGAACTAAAGGACACTTGATTGGACCAACTTCATTCCTTACAATCTAAGATTTTTCTAAATGAACTGATATGGTGATTTCATATGTACAGTATGAAGGTTTGTTTCTCGCAAGACAGGTGGGAAACTCTATTTGATGACAATCCCAATATTGGACTTCGACGTATTTGTGATGATGCTTAATGATTGACATTATGACGGCTATCGTGGTATGTTTGGATAGTGAATCCTTCCCTATTAAAAGGTAGAATTGTTCCCTGTTAAAGGTAGAATTTTTCATATGGAGTTAGATATGTCTCTATATTCGTAAATATATCTAGAAAATCCGTGCGTATATTCATCACAACTCACAAATAAAAATAGGATTTGTAAATGTGAAAAAATATTATCTCTAAATATGTAAACATGTTTCACAAATATAAATAAAATCTGTGAATATGTAAAAACATATTTCACAATTAAAACACAAATATGTAAAACATTTACAAGTGTTGACTTTTATTTACAACTCTTAAGTTTTCTTACGGATCTGCATTTTGTATTTTCACATTTTTGACACACACTTTCCTTCCTTCCTGGTCGACAAGTTCTCGTGTGCGTGGTTTCAGTCAGAGGGCCCGCTTTGTGGGACTTATGGAATATCCAGACTGGAGTCTGGTAGATTAGAGTCTATAGGTAGCTAGGACATGTTTTTCCTGAAATGTGAGTATAATGTTTATTTGTATAACAATATTTGACTGCATCACCAATGTGTAATACAACGCAGAGCGTGTTTTTGAATTCAGGCAACTAACTTAAGCACACTTAGTTATGTCAGCCTACATCTGGTTGGCCAGCTAGCCAGCTAGTAGGCTACTGTAGCTTAACTAAAGTAATGAAGGTATCTAACCCCACGGCATTATCTGACTAGATAACGGTATGTTGTTGACTTGCTTAGCTGCATTCGGTTCATTCAGTATGAGTCTTGCACATCCAGCTAACGTTAGTGGTTATACAGTTGTGCTCATCCCAAACCCTTGCCCAGAATATCCGGAGGCAATGTGTACATTGTGTATTATAACTTGATGGAACTGCATTCACCTTTAGTCCTCTTCTAAGTGAACGTGGGTCACGATGCTCTGTAAAATGTTTCTTGCAAACTTTGTATGTCTCGTTGGCAAAGTTGCTCCATTAATTCTCCCATAATACAACTCTGGAGTGGCAGAGGTATTGTCACAATTGCAGAGCGTGTAGAATTTAACTTCAAAATACAAACCCCGGGACCAGGCAAACAGCTTGGTCAAAATGTGATCAGGTAGAAGTCGATCCAAAGGAAATCCAGAATATTATTTATCAAATGCACTGAATAACACAACGTCATCCTGTACAATTAAATTCTTGTGACATGGCACACGACATATACAGTGGTTATAAAAAGTCTACACGCCCCTGTTAAAATGCCAGGTTTTTGTGATGTAAAAGAATGAGACAAAGATAGATCATGTCAGAATTTTTCCAACTTTTAATGTGACTTATAATGTGAACAATTCAATTGAAAAACAAACTGAAATCTTCGAGGGGAAAAATGAAAAATAAAAACCTTACAATAACCTGGTTGCATAAGTGTGCACACCCTCTTATAACTGGGGATGTGGCTGTGTTCAGAATTAACCAATCACATTCAAACTCATGTTAAATAGAAGTCATTACACACCTGTCATAATTTAAAGTGACTCTGATTAATCACAAATAAAGTTCAGCTGTTCTAGTAGGATTTTCCTGACATTTTCTCAGTTGCATCTCAGAGCAAAAGCCATGGTCCGCAGAGAGCTTCCAAAGCATCAGAGGGATCTCATTGTTGAAAGATATCAGTCAGAAGAAGGGTACAAAAGTATTTCCAAAGCATTAGATATACCATGGAACACAGTGAAGACAGTCATCAAGTGGAGAAAATATGGCACAACAGAGACATTACCAAGAAGTGGACGTCCCTCCAAAATTGATGAAAAGACGAGAAGAAAACTGGTCAGGGAGGCTTCCAAGAGGCCTACAGCAACATTAAAGGAACTGCAGGAATTTCTGGCAAGTACTGGCTGTGTGCTACATGTGACAATCTCCCCTAACAGTCTCCCCTATTCTTCATTTGAATGGGCTATGGGGTAGGGTGGCAAAACGGAAGCCTTTTCTTACAAAGAAAAACATCCAAGCCTGGCTGAAGTTTGCAAAAACAAACATCAAGTCCCCCAAAAGCACGTGGGAAAATGTGTTATGGTCTGATGAAACCAAGGTTGAAGTTTTTGGCCATAATTCCAAAAGGTATGTTTGGCGCAAAAACAACACTGCACATCACCCAAAGAACACCATACCCACAGTGAAGCATGGTGGTGGCAGCATCATGCTTTGGGGCTGTTTTTCTTCAGCTGGAACCGAGGCCTTAGTCAGGGTGGAGGGAATTATGAACAGTTCCAAGTACCAGGCAATTTTGGCACAAAACCTTCAGGCATCCGTTAGAAAGCTGAAAATGAAGAGGAAGTTCACCTTTCAGCACGACAACGACCCAAAGCACACATCCAAATCCACAAAAGCATGGTTTCACCAGAAGAAGATGAACGATTTGGAATGGCCCAGTCAGAGCCCAGACCTGAATCCAATTGAATATCTGTGGGGTGATCTGAAGAGGGCTGTGCACAGGAGATGTCCTCACAATCTGACAGATTTGGAGCGCTTTTGCAAAGAAGAGTGGGCAAATATTGCCACGTCATGATGTGCCATGCTAATAGACTCCTACCCAAAAAGACTGAGTGCTGTAATAAAATCAAAAGGTGCTTCAACAAAGTATTAGTTTAAGGGTGTGCACACTTATGCAACCAGGTTATTGTGAGTTTTTTATTTTTCCCCCTCAAAGATTTCAGTTTGTTTTTCAATTGAATTGTTCACGTTATAGGTCACATTAAAGGTGGA